>APFE030403473.1:0-13451 GCA_000404065.3 Pinus taeda
AAATCTGGGCAGTAGTGCATGCATATGCAACAAAGTATTTATCGCTTGCAAGAATGTATCCTGGAATCAATCCTTGGTTGGCAATTCTTGTGTGTCCTAGAGTATTCCTCAAATTGGAGAGCCGCAATGTGAAATCTGAGACTTTGTATGGGTATGGCACCACCCAGTCATCCTTTTGTTTAAACAATAAAACACGGATAACCGCGTCCTGTCCCGATTCCACTCCAAGAAGCCCTACTACCAAATGTATATTCGTAGAATATACAACAAAACAAATACAACAATAGGATTTCAGATAATAATGATTTGACTTCGCTTATGTTTGTCCGATTCCAGAATTTTCCATTCTTAATTGACCTAGATTCTAGAATATGGCTTAAATCTATCAAGTTCCAAAATATCCAGAAAAAATCTAACAATATTTTATATCTCTTCATTCGTTGGTAATGCAAAACAAAACATAGCAGTGATTTACCCACGTGGCAGTGGGGTGTTTAAGCTAAGCATTGGCGCCGACATAGATAGTGAGTCCGACATAGGGAATCAAATAACTTGCAAGTAGATAATTGAGACTATTAGTGTATGGATTAAAAGGAGGCGACAAAGTGGTATTCAATGCAATGTTGATGGTTTTGGAAAAATTTGAAGCACTCACATCCAGTTGGGGTCTAGGAAATCCGGGCACAGTTTGCTTCAAAACCCTGCGTTGGATACATTGAAGAATTAGTACAAATATTATGTTTTTATAGATACTAATTTAATGTGAAAGTTATAGCGGTAGTAGTTGGAATCCATCTGGGTGAACAAGATCCATCTAGATAAAAATTCCTCTGGATTAAAAATAAATAAAAATAGCAATTCTGAGAGCAAACTATAATAACAGAGACACTCATGAGATTACCTGAGGTGACCAACTTCCTGGTCAACAAATTCCTTGATGACCTATAGGAGGAATGGATCGAGGTTAGCCTTTTGTTCGCCTATGGGAGGTGGTCCACCGCTTACGAGCTCTGGTGCAACCTTATGCAGTCCATAACCAAAGACTGACCATAGGAAAAACTCAGCTTCCAAGTATTCTAGATTTATAGGAAATTCAGGTCAGTCTACATCCCCTCCTTTAACTAGCACAGGGGTGGAATTTAATCAAACTTACCTGCAACCATTCAGATTTCTTATGAACGGTTTCATGGATAACATAAATATTTAGCACTTGGAATTAATGCAATCTACACGTATAGGATATAAGATAGAGCATAAATGATTGAAAGAACTTATGAAACATAACCAGAAGTGTCACCTTCTTCTCCATTGAATTGTCATATCATCAATTAGGTCTTGCATCCATCCATTTAACAATTACAATTAAATACATGAAATAACCATGACATGAACCAATCATTTAACCATGCTTATAACCAGTGTTAAACCTTATAAATATCAGAGATATGATAGCCATTAAATCCATATATAAGCAAGTACAAAAGTAAGAGAACTTAGCTTTTATTAATCATAGGAAAATCCGACTAGGTTCAGGACTTCCGCGAACCACCCAACCATAGACATGGTTGAACCAAATATCTCTTTCATCCAATCACCCCCATGACATATCCCAAGCATGAATGTGCGATCTCATAGAAAAACCAATCCAAGAACAACCAAGGGAATCCAAAGGTTAAACCACCTCCACTGTCATCAAACCGCGATCACACCAAAATCGGTGCTCTGATCATAACCTAACCAAACTTGGAATGCCATCCGGAATCCATCACTATTCTTGAGGGATTTTCCATATCCTTGTCTCTCTCTTTACCGTAATCAAATCTTGGATCACTAGGCCCTGAACTGAGACTAGTCTCTCAGGCTTTACTGTAATCCAAACTTGGATCACTAGGCCCTAAAGTGAGATTTCTCCCTCAGGATTTACCATGTGTCCTGCCAAAACTGGTCAAGGGATTCCTAGGCCTTTGGGAATGAAACTTGAGACCACCTTCGCCCCAGATTTTGAAATCCATTCGGAAACCAAAGCTCAAAACCAAGATAAACATCCCAACATACCATGGCATCCAAAAAAAGGCAAGGCTAAGATGAAAACCATTGTCATAACCCAACAAAATCATGCCACCGACAACAAGAGAACCATACACCAACATGCAAATCCATGCATGTTCAAACCAGCTACGAAATCACACATGCAAAAGGTTACCTATAAGTATTCCTGCTGAAGTTGCTTGATCATGCTTTCCTTTCCTTGAGAGAGAGAGAAAATAATGAGAGAGCTCCAAAATTGAACTGACAAAAGGTTAGAAAAAGTTTTCCCACTGATCCTCATAAGCCTTTTTATTAATGAGGCCTCTAATTTCTTCATTTTCCATTATTTTCCTTAATTTCATCCTCACATGCAACCTGTGACCTTTCACCTTTTCTCCTAATTTCCTTTATTTCATAAATAAATTTGCCAAAAATGCATTTTTTCCTTTTAATGCCTTTGCCTTATCCTTTGCCGATTTTCCTTAGCCAAAACACACATTCAGTGATGCCCACTAGGATATCTTTTCCCAACATTGAGCTTGGAATAAGTGTCCCTTAACCATGGTCTTATTTTGCCTTTATTAACTTTTATTACATGAACATTTCACCAGGGTTGTTACATGTGACCTTTGATGAGAATGATTCCTATTGGAAATCTAAGGAGTTCCCATGGACTCTAGTGATGAGGAAGAACACGAAGCTCCCATGTAAGAAGGTTCAAGTCCATCCAATCCTTCAAAACATCTCATAGATCATTAAGAAGAGCTAGAAGGGCCTAGCAAACTAGTGGACCTAGTTGTTGTTCCTGAAATCAGGAAGAGACCAACTTGGCTTAGATCTACCTTATAGGAAGAAAAAGGACATGCAACAACATGTGGCATCTTCAGGGAAAGAAAGAGACTGGATAGGTATTCTAGAAATGCAACATTGATGAATAATCCCATTGATTTTGAACCTTCGACCACCTATGAAGAAGCAACTAGCCAGAAAGTTTGTAAGGATGCGATGTTAGAAGAATACCAATCAATTATGAAAAATAATGTATGGGAAATTGTGCCTAGACCTAAAGGAAGTGAGTGGTAACCTCCAAATAGATATATAAGATGAAGCATGTAGTGGATGGAAATATTTACAAATAAAAAGCGAGAATCATGGCTAGAGGGTTCTCCCAAAAAGAGGGAGAGGATTACGATGAGACTTAATTTTCTCCAGTTTCCAAGTACACTACTATTAGATCTATTATTTCTATTGCTTCTTATATGGGTTGGAATTTACATCAGATGGATGTAAATATTGATTTCCTCAATGTGTGATTGAGGAAGAAGTGTACATAGAACAAGATCAAGGTGTTTAGGTTCATGGAAAAGAGTCTCACATTTACATATTGAAGAAATCCTTATATGGCCTAAAGAAAGCACCTAAATCCTAGTATTCTTAAATTGATAGATACCTAACAAGACTCGATTTCTCCAAAATTGATGTTGATCCAAATCTATATATCAAGGTTGAGAAGAATGAACCTATGATTTTATTATTGTATGTTGATGACTTATTTCTGACAAGTGTAGAGCATCTCATTATTTGATGTAAGATAGAGTTATCTTATAAATTCAAACTAAATGATATTTGTTTGATGCACTACTCTTTGGGGCTAGAAGTATGGCATAATCCTAGTGAAATATTCCTTGGTGAAGGAAAGTATATTATCAATATTATGTGGAAGTTTGGAATGATGGATTGTAAATCGTTGACAACTCCCATAGTGAAAAATATAAGAAAGTTGAGAGACTCTGAGTCGTATCTAGTAGATCCATCCATGTACTGGAAGTTGATTGGCTCACTGATGTATTTGTGTAATACCAAGCCAACCATTTTCTTTATAGTGAACACCTTCAACCAGTTCCAAATGGAACCAATACATGATCATTGGATTGTAGCAAAGCATGTATTGAGATATTTGTGTGGTATAGTTGATTATAATGGTTTAATATATGTCTGTAATAGTGATATACAAGTACAGGGATATACAAATGCGGATTGAACATGGAAGACAAAAAGAGTACATCCAAAGGTTGCTTTAGTTTGGACTTCACCATGATTTCGTGGATGAGCAGGAAGAAGACATATGTTGCAGTCAACGCTGTCGAGGAAGAGTATATTGTAGCTAATTTAGCAATTTTTGAAGTAGTGTGGCTTCAGAAGTTACTTGCAATTCTATTTAATAAGGCATTGGAACTGAACGTGATATATTGTGACAATTTGAAATATGTAAAGATTACAGAAAAATCCAGTTTTCCATGACAATTCAAAGCATATCAAGATCAAGTACCACTTCATCTATGACATGGTGTAGAAGGGAGTAGTGAAGCTCCAATATATTTCTGCTCATGATCATATTACATATATTCTTACAAAGACTCTGTCCATAGCGAAGCTTGTATACTTCAAGGACAACTTGGACTTGTTGAGAATACCTCTCTGGGTGAGGAGTGTTGATGAGATAGTGTCATGGACTAACATTCTCCCCATGTCAAGTATATTGACTCGATTTATGGAAAATGGTATGGAAAAGGACTGTGATTCTTCCTGTGTCAAGTATGTTGACCCGAATTAAGAAGATTGGTCCTCGAGCATCACGCCCATTTATCATTAGGCCCTGAATTAATCAGATAGAGTGTGGCCTTTAGAGATTCACCATGTTTCAAATATACTGACCCGAATGATGGTGAACCAAGACTAGTCTGTATACCATGTGTTAGATAGACCTAAATTATGGTCACTAGCTAATGTTGTTGATTTACCATGTTTCAAAGATATTTGACCAAAGTATGGTAATTGATTGATGTTATCGCTTCACCATCTGTCACAATTTGTTGATCCAATTATGGTGATTGAATAATCATGATGATTTGATATAACATTTTCTTTGAGAAATTTGTCAATAAAGGAACATTTGTCTAGTCATTATGAATACCTCCTTAGTTAAAAGGGAGTGTTGAATTTTGTAGTTATGGCCGATCTTCATAGCTTATATTTTTTCCCTTGAAATACATAATGATTTTGTAAGACATGTTCTTCATGTCATTTTCATTTGTTTAGCCCATGAAAGAATTAATATAAGACATGTTCTTCATGTCAGTATCACAAGAGAAAATTTCAAAATTTGAATTTTGAATGTTTGTCTCCAAACTTGTCAAGTCGGCCCTCCCTCAAGTCAAGTCAGCCCCAATGAAGGGACACACACATTCCAGAAGTGTAATTACTTAGTGATAAACATGAATTGCTAAAAGAAGATCTACATCATTAGAAGTAATTATGGATATTTTGGAAACTAGTGTTTGTATTTATTGCACTTCAAAATTCAACATATATAATATATACATAGTTTCCATTGAAACCTTTTACTCAACATGACCATCAAAGTGTTCTAATTCAATTGTTTTTTAAATCAGAACACTTCGATGGTCATGTTGAGTAAAACATTTTATTTCCAACTATGTATATACTATATAAAGAAATTAGAATATTATTTTATTATTTTATTATTTGAATCCACATATCCATTTCATATTAAAATTGAATAAATGATAGATCTCTCTTTTGAAACACTTTTTTCACTTGGTATACATCACATATATATATAAAAGTTGATATAAGATATATTAATTAAATAGATATTCAAAAAAATTATTAAATGTTTATACTGAAATATTTTTTAAAAGTAAAATAATTATACATCATTCTTATAGGTAAAAGTGAAAATATATGACTCTTTTATTTTTAATTATTAAATATTTATATTGAAACATTTTTTCAAAGTAAATGAAATATACATCTTTCTTAGACTTGAAAGTGAAAATATATGGTTGTTTTATTTTTAATTGTAAAGTCTATATAGATTATGTCAATATGGACATTGAAATATGTTTTTATGTTAGAGAGAGGAGAGAGAGAGAGAGAGAGAGAGAGAGCTCTATATTAATAATGACTAAAAGATTTACATAATTCTTCCTACTAGATTGTAATATCAAGTGAATATCAATAACAGATTGAGATGATTTTTTTATTACGTTTTTAATTAAAACCCACCATATATTTATCTTAACTTGGGATCTATCAAGTTCTTTGAAATAACTTGAAATCTATCAATCAAGTTCCTTGAAAGATCAAACATTTGGTTGCAAAGCTTAAATAGATTTGAACTCTCAATACTTCATAAACTTAAGATGAAACTACAATTCTCCATATATATAACTTATCAAATCCATATTTAAGATGGAAAAAATACAATTTTTTCGTAATATTAAACTACATACCAATATAAATATAGGTGTGCCTCCATCTTAAACATAAAAGGATAATGAAATTTACTGATAATGAATACCATTTAAACAAACTTGAATGCAATTTTTATAAATAATAATGAAACTTGAAAGCGCTCCCCATATGTGGTTAAAAATATATAATTTTAGCATTCAAATTTAACCATATTTA
This sequence comes from Pinus taeda, assembly GCA_000404065.3. Classification (NCBI taxonomy): domain Eukaryota; kingdom Viridiplantae; phylum Streptophyta; class Pinopsida; order Pinales; family Pinaceae; genus Pinus; species Pinus taeda. Next base: position 6,523 of record APFE030403473.1, read on the forward strand.
ACTAGACACAAAAGTAAAAATATTTAACATATTATAGAACTTTATATCAATTCATAATTTTTAATTACCAGTGGCATGATAATAATCAATTCAAGTAATTTTTTCATCAGTAACTTTCGTGTAAAAATGGATTGAAAATAAAAATTTAACTCTCACTACACCGATGCTTAGAGTGTCGAGATCATAACTCCACAGAAAACCCTCTATGCAATGGATGCTTCCCCAACAAAGACCAATCTTAAAGCACACTTAGATTCGAGTGCTTGCTTCAATGGCATTAACTAAAGTTGTAATTTGATCCAGGGTGCTTTTTAAAACCATGGATATCACAGAGCTTTACCAGAGTCACCCATTGTCAATTCTTCAACATCATTGTTAGATTGATCTTCTGAGACATCATTAATGGACTGATGTGCATGTGTAGCTCCTGCTAAGCCATCAGACTAGTTAATCTGCTGGTTTGGCACCATAGCAGGTTGCAGTTTCAACTTTCAAGTAGTTTCAACTTTGCAAGTTGGTAATGATAGATGTGTGGTTTTTCATTTTGAATAAAAGTTAATTTCAATGTTGGTTTTTATGCAAAGGATCGCTAGAATGTTAGATGATCAATTCTTCTTTAGAGATTAAATTTGTGTTGCAATAGATCAGTTAAAAGTTTTATTAATAAGATAGTGTTAGTTTGCTTTAAAGTTTCATTTTAGCAAATGTGAAGAACATTTTTTTATTTCATTAGAAAAGAGCGGGAAGATTTTAATGTGCTAAAATCCATTTTCTTTGAAGAATAAGATATGAATAAATTAAATCCTTAGAAGTAAATCTCAATAACTCAATCATGGACATTAACAATCTGATTTAATAAAAGGACTTCTAGCATATATAGTGCACTTGCACTTCACAAGCTTACCAATTCCAGTCCATAATTCAGGTAACAATTTAAGACAATTAAATTGACAAACATATTGGAGTCGTTGTCGGGGAAGTGTAAACAGAAGTCTTAGTCTTTTCCATTTTTATAAATTAAAAAAAAATAAAAACAAACAAACAAACAACAAAAATAAAAACATGATATGCATAGGGAAAGAGACTCTAGCGGTAGATTTGTAGGTAAAGGAAAGATTTTAATCACAACATCACTCGCCCCACTATGACCTCGTAGTGCCACACCACCCACACAAACTTGAATTCCTTCCATAGTAGGCAAACACAAACTCCCTGAGGTATTAAGATATGAAATCCAACCTAGAGATTCACCAACTTCATCAACAAAAGCCATAATAGAAGACAAAGATCCCATATCCCCAACAACAAGAGTAATTTTCCTATCTTCAACTGCAGAAAAACTTCTAGCTCAAGAGTTGGAAGTTCCTACTGAAGAAGAGGAAGAAGAAGCCTATTTTAACAAACCATTGATAGAAGAACCAGAGGAACTGGAGTAAGTTGAAAACCGAATCTTGGAACCAGAACCCTATATTAGTTCTGAAGAATCTACAATGGATGGAGAAGGAGAAGGAGAAGTACTTAATTCGAATGGTGAACAACCTAGGATTGGAGGAGGAAGAGGAGGAAGAGGAGGAAATAGAGGAGGTGGAAGAGGTGGAGGAAGAGGAGGAAATAGAGGAGGTGGAAGAGGTGGAGGAAGAGGAAGAGGAGAAGATATAAATCCTCTACCCTTTGGATTTCCTATCCTCGATGAAGATACAACTATGACAATGAAAAATATCTTACCCTCTATCCTTCCAAACTTTCATGGACTAAGGAGAGAAGATCCTGAAACATTTCTCTTTGCATTTGAAGTCTTGTATAGATCATATGATTATCTGCATGATGCTCAAAACTTGAAATTATTCCCTGTAACCCTTAAAGATGCAGCATTAAAATGGTTTATGAGTTTAGGAATAAACTCCATAAGAACATGGGAACAAATGAAAACTACAATCTTAGATAAATATAAGGACTATTGTATGCCCCATAATTTTAAGGATGAAGTCTTTAAAATGGTACAGAAAGAAGATGAAAATCTTGAAGACTTCGTTGAAAGATTTGCTTATAATGTTAAAAGGGAAAAATTAATAATCTAGATGAGGAAACTTTGAAAGCTCTCTTATTGAAATCCATTAGAGATGAGTGGATTGATCTTCTCAATCTAATGGGTAAGGGAGAAATTTCTCAGTTGTCACTAAGAGAAATTTGTGAGTTATGCATACAAATTTCAAGAGGCAAAGCAAGAACTGGGAAAAATCCAAGAGATCTCTTTTATCAAGGATTAATAAATATGCTGATCAGGTGCTCAGAATTATGCTCAAAAATCAAAGTGTCAGAACCTTATCAAACTTAGCTTTAGATTGAAGAGCTCGTCATTTTGAATCCAACAGTGTGAACGACACTCAAATATGAGTTCGTATATAGAAGATAGATCAAGTCAAAGTTGAAGTTTGACTTGTTTATGTGGCAGGATTGGATGACATGGCAAGGGTCCCAACGAATGAGTAAGTGCCAAGTGGCAGGTTTCCTCTGAGTCCTGCATATCACATATCTGGAAAAAAAGGAGGCACAGGTTAAGAATCAGTCCCCACAAATCGCATTGAAACCCCATTGTTATTATTTGGTACCATTGATAAAGTGTCGATTGTGATAGAGTGTCGGACTCGGGAATTTTATATGACATGTTTTAATACCCTGGAGGATCTGCAATACCGTTGATATTATCATAGTGTGCCTCTGTGTTGAAATTCACTGATTGTGATGAGCAAGAGGTTCCAGACACGGGAATTTTATATGTTGCAGTTAATTATCCCATTTGGTTCACAACACTGCATCGCAACGTTTTGTTGTGATAAGAGCCCACAACACTTGTCAATTGCGATTGTGATAAGGCCGACAAAATATAACCCGCCGAACGAAAAATTCCTCGCTCTATTAATAGATTTTGGAGTGGAAATGGGGTTTTGGTTGGTTTTAGAGCATTTTGTGGAACAAATAGTGGAAGAACTAGGAGAAGTCATAACTTCTTCAGTTCTTATCCAAATTGGATGCAAAAAGAGGCTAGATAGCCATTTTTTAGTATTTTGAACTCATTGAGATAGGTTTTAGAGGCATTTGAGCATTTTAAACACACTTTTGTTGTAATTTGAGCATAATAGAGAGGCCCAAGCCATTGGAAGTTGGACCAAGGAGATGTAGCCCAGGAGGGGGAAACTCCTTTATCATGTGCTTGTTGTGTGATGTATTTTGATGTTCTTTGCTATTATTTTTCTGATGTTCAACATATATTTTTAAGTTAAATTTTTTATAACATTTACATAAGAAACTCTCATGGGAATCATGTAATTAAGCAACAATATTGAATCCTTAAGCACTTGATAAGAAAATGATAAACATATTCATTTTATTTTGAATGGGGAATTAGCACAGAATTACTAATCTGCTCCATTTCAGATCATCTATAGTTGGGACAGTAAGTAGAGAAGAATTAGAAAATTTGCTTGATAATTTTAAAACAAATATTTTTGGGAGTCTTAGTGAACAAATTAACACTCTTAAAATACAAAACAAGAAAAAAGTTGAAATTGTTGCATTGTCCATTTTTTGCCCTAAGTGCAGAAAGAAACATGCCTTGAGAGAATGTCCTATGGATTTAAAGAGTGTAGAAACTTGTGTTATATGTGCAGAAAATCATGATATAAAATAATGTCCCTCAATACCATGTCTTAAATATGTATATCAAGAAGGAGTACCAAACCAAGTAGATCCTCTTTGTTTTATTGCTAAAATACCTTGGAAGAATCCACAACCAAATACAATTCAAGGTTTTAACACTCAACCATTTTCACGATCATCACAAGTAATTGGATTGCCCCACTGCCTTGGAAATCTTGGCCACAACCTTGGTCACATGGAAAAATCCTTATGGAAAATACCCTCAATATCCTCAATTTCCACAATTTCAACAATCATATCCTACTTTTCCTCCACAATATTATCATCGATCTGCTCAACAAACTCAACCTCACAATTTGAATCCACAACTTTCATTACCATTTCCTCAAAGACCAAACCAATTGCCTACCCAACCACTTCCAAATCCCAACAACAATAAAAACTCGCAAATTGTTTATAATATAGAAGGACAAAATTTTCAAACTTACATGATAACTCCACTAGATCTAAACAATGTTCAACTTAGATCTGGTAGAATATTAGAGAAAAAGTCCCCATCAGTTGTTATTTAAGAAAGTGAAAAAGAAAAGATCTCTGAAGAAGATAAGTCTCTTAATGAAAAAGAAAAAACTCAAAAACAAGTTAGTCCAACACATTCAAATAACTCAACTCCTATTATGGAACAACCTTCAATATCTATTTCAAACCCATCTTTTCCTGAGAGATTAAAAATTGATGAAGGGGTAGAAAAACATATTTTATTGCCTGATTATGACATGTTAGATGAACTAAAGAATGTTTGCATAAAAAGTCCTTTATTACAAGCCACTAAGGAAATACCAATTTTCGCAAAGACAATTAGGGAATTGAACATAAAAAGACCAGGAAGAAAAAGAAAATAAGTCAAAAGAATCCAACTAGTTGGAAAAATTGTAGATATCATGATGGGTAAGAAAACAATTCAGAAATATCTTGATTCAGAAAGTCCCATTGTGAAAACACACATCAATGGTGTAGAGATCCCAAATACATTGATTGATCTAGGAGCAGCTATAAACATCATGAGTAAACAAACTATGAATCAATTAAAACATTCTAATCTTCAATATACACCTAAATTGTTACAATTGGCAGATAGATCTGTAATAGTGACCATATTGAGGAATGATGAGCCTCATGATTACTTCATTTTGACACTCTCCTTAACTGTTTTCTTAATGTTATTTTCATAAATCATTATGATACTTATCTAGTTGCTAATTGCATTGTTTATTTGAATTTTCATGTTTCCCTTCTGCACAAGGTCTGCCCATTTAACCCACCTAGGTGATGGGTTCTACCCGATTCCTTAACAATTAAGTCGAGTTCCATTCTCTCTTCTCCTATGGTTGTTTCGTTGACCTAGGGTTTAAATGTTTTATTTACCATTGGGTTCATCTAACCCTTTGCCTCTCTTCTTGCTACCAGGGTTCCTTCGCAACTACTGGAACCATCAATAATCCTTTTGATTCATAGTGCTAGGTTACTTTACAAACTTCATTATGCTTGTTGAGGGTTCTGCCTAGGTTTATTAATCAATTTAGAAAGCGTTTCCCCTATAATTGTTTTGGGAATTACCTTCTTATTTCATGGGAATAGATATGTCTACATATTTGTCATTTTTGGATAATGTCTCTGTTATTTACTTGGGGAAAAATTTTGCCATATTCTCATGAAGTTTCCCCTTCTGTATCTTTTGCAAAGAGGGGGTTCCTAATTCCAAGAGCACTAAGACCTCCACACCAAGTTGGCCTCATGAAGATCAATTTTGCCTCAAGGAAGGTGATTCGACCTCATTGGAAGTCTATATATACAAGAAAATTTGACTTCATTTGAGCATCTCACTCTCTCAAGCATAGTTCGATCTTTGGAAGCTAGAAGCTGGAAGATGGGAAGAAGTGTGAAGTTGAAGGAAGGGTCCAAAAGGAGAGCGAGTTTGATCAAGGTGGAAGGGAAGAAGAAAATCTAAATTTTGGTGCCTCTCTCTCTCCCGTGTGGTTTGGTTTAGGAGATCAAAGTCTCCTAGTCAAGGTCGAAGTTGTTGCTGATGTCAGAAGCTGCCAAGTCGAAGTTGTCAGGGTTAAAGTGTTGCTGCTTATAGGTTGAAGGTTGGATCAAAGAAGGATAGGTTGGATTGGTTTGGAGGAGGTCTTTATCTAGATAGAAGAGTCTCAAGGAAAATTATTGAAAGAAGATATTTTGACTGGGTTTTCCCCCAGATAGGGGTTTTTCCCTAGCAGAGTGCTTACATCTTTTGTCTTGTATTTTTGTGATCTTCATGCACACATAATTTGGTAATTGTTTGATGAAAGATAATATAACAAATAAGTAAAAGAAGGCAACATAATTCACAAGTAATTATCAAGAAAGAGAAATCTAACCCTAATCCTACTAGCATTGATTTCTCAACATCCCCCCTCCTGTAATAATGTCCAAAGTGCAGATTGGGTGGAGGGTGGTGTAATATAGTTCATCTTCTTCCTCCTCTTCTAACCACAAGGGTAAGTCATGCTCAATATAAGGTTGAGCAAGAGGATACAATACCAAATGTTTAGACAAATGTCCATTCTTAATGGTTATGTTCCCAACCCTACAACTAATGTAAGAATCAATAATGGCTAACCATAAACTTCCCATGATGAGAGGAAAGCCATTAAACTTGATTTTGGCTTGGGAACCAGGAAATTAGTAGGATACTCCCAAGAGTCAATGGAGACCATAACATATTCAACAACTCCCTCAGGAACTACTATGGATATATATGCAAGCTATAACATTGTGGTGGTCTTTCTCAAAGCCCCTTGGAGGTTTAGCTTTAGCATGGTTTCCTTAGTCATGATCACATCCCAAGATCAATTAAGGTGTTAGGGACTATAATTCCATCAATTTTCACATCTACTATAGGGTTTCCAGGGTCTAGATATTTCGGAAAGATGACCCTCCCAAGCATCAAATTAGATATTGCCCAACAACATTTATGGTGGGAGTGTCTCTCTTTCTTTTTGTAGGCTTTTTGAAATATTTCTCCTTGATGAGATTATTATATATGGGAAAATATTTAATAGTCTGGAGAAGTGGTATTTAACACACAAGTTCTTCAATTCTCCTAGAAGTTCAACCTCTTTTAGGGTGTGTTAGCTAGGGTGGATCAACCTCTTAGGAAAAGGAGGTGGATTGACTTGAGGAACACTCTCTTCCTTCTCTTCCTCAAACTCTTCAGGGGGAGAAGGTGG
>APFE030403475.1:0-29683 GCA_000404065.3 Pinus taeda
GATGGTTGAACAAATGGCACAGGAACCTCGAGCACCTTGATACCTAAGTGCCCATGTGGCTCATTTGGCAAAATGGCACGTGGAACCTTGAGAACAACAAAAAGGCTGCGGAATCTCCAGATGGTTGCGGAATCATCAGATGGCTGCGGAATCGGAAGAGAGCTGCGGAATGCCTGTAAATATATCAAAATCTAAACAAAACAGTCACACATTAGCAAAGCTCACTTGATCATGCTTAATGACATCTAATGTAATGATCTGGGTGGTTTTACATGGAAAATGAGGCGAAAGAGAGAGATAAGTGATGAAAAACAGTAGGTAATAGTGGATGATGAGGTGTAAGTTAGAGGCTCTACAGTTATTATTACAAGTTATTTATCTGTTTGGATAGCCAATTTGAACATCCATAGATTGTACTCATTTTTTCACTACTGCATAATATCAAAACCCTCAACTGCTGCACTGATTTTCCCGAGTTGGATTTCTCCAGGGACTTAGTCCAAAAATAATAGTGTATTTTGTGTGTGTGCATTTATTTCTTCCAATGTTTTTTTTATTCCACAATATTTTATTTGTGAAGTTTGCATTGTATTTAATTCGATATTTGTTGTAGCACACAAGAAGTAAATTGTTTAAATGAATTAACAATTAGAAGAACTATCATCGGTTGCTGCAATAGGATTCGGGGTTAGCCGAATTTTCACATGGTATCAGAGCGCAGAATGTAAGCCGAAGAGCTTAGTAGAAGAAGGGAAGAGAAATTTCATAGCTTTGCATAAGTAGTAGTTCGAAATCCTCAGACGCAACACAACTTCTTGGTCAGGAGGGTCAATTTCTTGAGGAAAAAAAATCGATTTCTCTGAGAGAGTGACATAGAAATCATATTTCTCCATTTCGAGGATTAACAGAGGTAGAGGGAGCAACCAAAATTTTTCTTGCAGAGAAAATCTCTAGCTGGACACAATATTTTTTAGCAGTTGCTAGTGAAAAATAGCGTCAGAAGGAATAAAGAGCACACACTAAGGGAAATTTCCTCAGGGGACTTCTAGCTTTAGAAGTTCATTTTTCTCTTGCAGATCAATAGTCGTTGTGAGCAGATTTATTGACTCCAGCAGGGAGTGCGTAGATCCTACCAGCAGCTAAGCAGAATATAAGAGGAGGATTTCGAATTATTTTGCTGATATGGCCACTACCAGACTAAGAGATCAAGACAAGTTGGATGGTGCTTCCAACTATGTCATCTAGAAGGAATGGATGTCCTTCCTTCTGGATGAATATGACCTGAAGACATATATTGATGTAGATCAGCTGAAGGAATACCGAAAGGAGATGGAGAGGGTGAAGAGATTGATCCTAGATGGTGTTTGAGATCATGTTTTATCACACATAGAGGCCAAGGGAATGACCAAGGAGATGTGGGAGACACTTTCCATGCTATGCCAAGGCAATTTTGAGCAGTGAAAGATTTACTTGGAAGAAAACATGAGATGCACCAGGATGCAGAAGGGGGAAGGCATAGACCCCTTCCTCACAAGGATTCAAGATATCCGGGATCAATTGTTAGTTGTTAGTCCAGCACCTCAACCCACAAAGCTGGTACGATTGGATCTCAACAGTGTGGGCAGAGAAATATTTCCAGGTTGGGACAGGATGTGGACCGATTTGTAGTAGGAGGAGTTGAGACGAGCTCTTTTAAAGAGATCAATTAATGGAAGCAACAACGGGTCGAAGTATGTGAAGGAGGAGGAGAATGTGGCCCTTGCATCAAAGGGTCCCAGATAGGTAAAGGGGAGCAGCGAAAGAAGAAGGACCTATCAAAGGTCAAGTGGTTCAAATGTGGTGAGCTTGGTCACTATAACACCCATTTTCCTCTCAGGAAGAAGGACAATGAGGAGAAGCAAGACTCGACAGCAACTCATGCCGATATTGATAGGGTATCCTCCAGGCTAGAGGAAGATTTCACCATGTTTGCTGACATACCCCTAGGAGTCGAATGGGGTGACTTGGTGCTATAGCCTCAGAGTGATACATATGGGTAGGATTCTTGGTGAGGTCTACCTCTTGAATCAGAACCTTGCTACCGGAGCCCACAATAGTTTAGTAGTAGGATGGATCAGTGGTAGTAGATGCAGTTAGATGCCAGAGTGACAGATGCAAAGTCTAGTTGCATGTCAGATGTTGGGGAGCGCAGTACAGAGTTGGCAATAGTGTAGTTGGCATAGTGTAGAGTCAGTAGCAACACAGATTCCTCAGTGATAGTATAGATAATAGAAGCAGTTAGAGATTTGGGTGACATATGTATCATATTGATCACAATTTATTTAGTATTTAGGATTCTTTTCAATTGCGGTTGTTGCAGTTGCAATAGCAAAAGATGGAGAGGGAGCTGCAGTGCAGATGTAGTGTTGGCAGCAATTTTGTAGAGTCGGCAGTAGCACAAATGAAATACACATCAGAGTTGCATAGTGGTTTGTGGGCAGCAACAGCCAGACATCAACAACGTGATAGGAGATGATGCAAAGACAGGGTGTTGTTTTAGTGGGTTGTAGCACTAGAACATAATCCTTGCTAAGAGGGAGTGTTATTTTTTGTAGCATTGGATGTGTTATAACCACGATATTTGGTGGAGAGGCTATAATACATGCATTCTCCAATACCCAGAAATCATTTCTAGAAATTCCACCTAGAGACGACTTAATTAGATTTATTAGTTAGTTTTTAATATTTCCTAAGTCTAAACTTAGGAAATATGATTAATTAAGTCATGGTGAGAATGTTCTAGAAATATACATGGATCAATTTCTAGTTAATGCTAGCCATCGATTAAGATTTAATCCTAGTTGTTGAAGTCTCAACGGGGGATTATAAGAAGAAGTCGATCGGGCTTGGAGAAAATACACCAAACCAGTTGAGCATTCGATTTTTCTCGAAAATCGATCTCCAAAGTAGTAGCATTCCGTTTTCGGAGGTGATTTAGTGAGATCGAAATGGTGAGAAAGGGCAGAGATATTGAAGTTGGAGGAATCTTTTCCAGTTTTGGTAAGTACGTTCCAGAGAGGTAGTTATCTCCACAGAGAGGAAGTGCAGAGCCCTCTTGGGGAGATTTTGGAAATACTAAGGGGGGGTGAATCAATATTTGTTTTCAATTGTTATTTTTACTAGTTAGATCACTTATATTTGGAACACAAAATGAATAATAAGAATGAATGCTTTTATTAATTTCTTCTTTACAATAAATCAAGTACAATATATGTAGGGATCCAACCTTAGATGAAGACACTGATCTTCAATCTCCCAGGCTCCAACCTTGTCAATTTTGAGGCACCAACCTCAAGGTCTCCAACCCTATATCCAGTTCAGTCCCTAACCTATTTTCTTGAGGACTTTGATCCTCTAGGGCTCCAACCCTATCTTCCAATGCACCAACCTTGTCTTTTCGAGGCTCCAACCCTTAGCTTTACTTTTTCAAGTTATATTTTTTTTATACTTCATATCTCCCAATGTCTTCTTCAACGATTCTTGTAAATCTTCAACTATCCCTTCACTTTAGTCTCCACGTCTTGTCATCAATGACAATCTTGTTCTTCACATGAAGGCGTCACCACTGCTCTTCATGCTACCCAAACAAAACTTCTTTAAGGTCACCTCATGATGGATTCAATGTATAATGGTCTTCAACGATCTCCACAAATCTTCAATATGCTACTTCACAAAGTTCTCCAACTCTACCCTATTGTTTTCTCAAGAGAATATTTCAACAAGCTCTATTTTTCCAATCCCAATAAATCAACACTTCGACCACAAAAACTATGAAAACTTCGACCATGGTAGCTTCAACCATGACAACTACGACAACTTTGACCATGACAACTATCAAAAATTCGACCACGGTAGGTTCGACCACTGAAACTATGGCAGATGTGACAGCTTCGACCACGACAACTTCGACCACGGAAACTACAGCAACTTCAAATACATATACTGTGACCATGACAAATACGACAACTTTGACCACGACAACTATGATAGCATAGACCACGGAAACTATGGCAGCATCGACCACGGAAACTTAGACCATGACTTCCTTAAAACCTTGCCCAAATAGTAAACTTTAATGTCCTCCCCAGCCTCTTATTTTCTCCTGTAACTCTTGTCCAAATTCTATGCTCAATCTCATAAAAGATCACCGAAATATGATGGCTAGAATGAGGAGACAAAATTATATTTATACTAGTTTTGTGTTAAGGTGAGGAGACACGTCACTTGAATGAGAGGCCAAGTTGCATGAGTTGGCTCATGTCGACTTGCATTAAAATATATATTTCTCAACTTAAAATTTCATTTTCTCAATAACCACTGGGAGTTTTGAGGCAAGTAAGGGCTCATTAGAAAGAGCAAAAAATCCTCTTTAGGATGGTCTAGGTCCCATTGAGAAAATATGCCTCTAAGGTGGAAAAAATAATTTTTCTTTGTGATTGTCCTTAAATTTTATGCATAAAAAGTTTGGGAAAGCATGAGGAATGTTTGGGATAGTATGGATTCTTCATTGTTTGACTTCTTCATCATCATAAGATCATGTAGGACATCCATGACATCTTGATAGTATCCAACAATGAGTGTATCTTTCCATGTCATCATATAATGGTGCAGTGATATGTCATAGGTAGCATCTTTATAGGAAGCATCATAGGAAAGTTCCAAGGTAGTCTTCCAACCATAAAATGAGATCTTCCACGTCATCATCTAGTCTTCCAACCATGTTATCAAGACCTCATCAAGTGCCATCATCAAGTGTGGTCATTCATCAAGTGTATTTCTCCATATTTCATCATCAGTTAAGGTCTAGATCATCAAATAAGGCACATGATTTGCATTTGGCACTTGACACTTCTTAAGAATTCTTCATTAGTGGCTTGACATATTAATTGATGGCATCCTTATCAAACAAGAGTCATGACATCATCATCTGGAACCACGCATCTCAAGAATATTTTCCATCTTGACCAATTCCATATTGACATCAATGTCAACCTTGATTAACAATCTCCCCCATTGTCATTCATGACAATATTCTTGCCCTTCCAATATTCTCCCCCACTTTGACATCAGTGGAAAATGAGGTGCACAAGTACTCCCCCTGTCAAGATTCTTCTTTTCATCATATTTTCTTCATCAATAGTTGTTCTTCATAGGTATGTTACTCCCCATATCATGGTGCTCTTTCATATGGAAATATGGTCCAAGTTGCATTTCTTCATGGATTAACCAACTCCCCCTATTTGCATAAACTCCTCTACCTCAAGAAAGATTAATTTCTTAGTGATAAAAAAAGAAGAGATCCTCAATGATAGTCCACTATATGAGAAAGGGAACATATTCTTCAATGGAGTTTCTCCCAAGAGAAGATCTATCAAAGGATGATTGTCCATGTATGACTCATCAAGGATTTCATAGGGCCCATTTATGGATAGCTTCTCCAAGAATCCTCAAGAATCGTAAACTCCCCTTAATTGTATGCATGGTCTCCTTTTTGGCAAAGTCTCACCATCAAATATTTGGAATATCAAGGATGACTTCATCAAATCAACAACATGTATTGTTGGCTGAAGTGATCAAGAGACTTTCATATCCAATTTGCTTCCTTATCCATACTTGTGTAACTCTCTTCTCTAGCTTGGTTGACATAGTTTTAGCTTATTGAGGGACCCAAGTCAAGTTACAGTCACATGCCATATGTCCAATTTTATGGCAATTGAAGCACTCAATATTGTTCATGAATAAGAAATAATGAATTCTTCTTGAAAAATTGCTTCTAGGAGATTGACTGGGATCATTATATTTGTCTTTGTGATATTCCCTACAATCTTTTGCCATGTGCCCAAAGTTTGTACAAGAATAGAAATAACCAAGAAATATATTTTGGATTGTAGGTTACTGTGGTGTGGTTTCTGAGAGGTGTTCAGATTTTCCACAGTGTTCATCTTTATATGGTCAACGTTTCGAGTCTAAACCCAGACTCATCATCAGGACTGATACCTGGGAGATGAAGATTTACTTGATGTACTTCTGATGTCTTTTTACCTTGGGATTCTTTGATGATATTCATTTCTTTTGCATTCTTGACACCATCTGCAAGTCTCCTTGGAATAGGATTTCTTCCATTATTGTCTTAACCCTTCTCCTTGCCTTTGTTGGACCTAGGAGCATCAACATTTCTTCATGGCTTCCTCACATCCTTGTTGTTTGTAGCATTATCATTCTTGCTTGAGGATTCACCTGCATAGCCAAGACCTGATTTATCAAGGGGAGAACTTTGATGACTTAGGATGTCATCTAGGGTTTGAGAGCTTTTCAAGTTCTTATTCAGAAAGTCAACTTCCTTTTTAAGAAATACAATTTCTTCCTTCATTTTCTTGCATTCTTCATCCTTCTTTGGTAGAATGATATCCATTTCTTCCTTCATCTTGGTTGCTTCACATGATTGGCCTTAAGATAAGTGATTTATGATCTTAACTTGGTGATGTCATCATCCTTTTCTTCTAGTTGGAATATCATGGTGTTTCTCTCCTTTTCTGCTTCATCAACTTGTCCTTTTATGAATGCCAAAACTTCCATCACCTTCTCAACTCCTTGTGCTTGTTTCCTTGCTTCTTCTAGTTGAGATCTAAGGAAGGAGACCTCTTCCTTGTATTGACCAATCTCTACTTCAAGTTTGTTCAAGCTCTTGAGTCTTTGTTCAAGTTGGCTTGACAAATTTTCTTCCCTTTTCTTTGCCTTATCCAATTTATTTGTCATGGACATGACTTCTTCATGATGCTTTATTTTGTTTTGATGAAATTCCTCCTTAAGTTTGGTGAGATCCTCATCTCTTTCTTGTACTTGAAGCTTGAAAATACTAACTTCCTTCCTTGTCTTGTCCTAGTCACCATCTTGTGCTTTCTTCTTAAGTTCCTCATTTTTCTTTTTCAAATTGTTAATCTCTTCCATGGAAACTATAATTTTAGTTAGGAGATATTCTTAAAAGTCTTCTTTACTTTCTTCTTCTAGGTCTTCTATGGTCTTGATGTCATCACTCTTATTTTCAAATTCCTTGATGGGTTCTAGATTTCCTTCTTGCTTTCCATCATCTTCTTGACTAGAGTTCATGGTCAATGCTCCTCTTAAGTGAAGGTCATGAACTTGGTCCCATATATCTTTTGTTGACGAAACTTTTTCCAAATTAGCCTTTATAGAATTTGGTATCCCATTCAAAATTGTGTTAATTTCTCTTGTGTTGTACTCCTTGGATTCATCGTCCATCGTGCTATCAGTGATCACTAATTCCCATACTCCAACGCCCTGAGCCATTAAGAAATTTCTCATTCTTACCTTCCATACATCAAAGTTTTCATTGAACAATGGAACCTTCCCAATTTGATTGTCTTCAGTTTTCATGATTGAGGAAGAGACATCTTTATGAGGATCTGAGGCTTTCTTACTTGGCTTTTCCATTTGTGTTCTAAGATCAACCTTCAAGCTATTAGGCTTGTGAGAAGGTACTATCTCTGAAACCAATTGTTGGAAATACTGAGAGGGGGGGTGAATCAGTATTTCTTTTCAATTGTTATTTTTACCAGTTAGATCACTTATATTTAGAACACAAAATGAACAAATAAGAATAAATACTTTTATTAATTTCTTCTTTACAATAAATTAAGTAAAATATATGTAGGGCTCCAACCTTAGATGAAGACACCGATCTTCAATCTCCCAGGCTCCAACATGTAATATACCAAGCGCCGACTTGGACTTCCAAGGCTATAACCTTGTCAATTTTGAGGAACCAGCCTCAAGGGCTCCAACCCTATATTCGGTTCAGGCTCCGACTTGGTTTCTTGAGGACTTTGATCCTCTAGGGCTCCAACTCTATCTTCCAAGGCATCAACCTTGTCTTTTCGAGGCCCCAACCTCTTGGGCTCCAATCCTTAGCTTTACTTCGTTAAGATATATTTGGTTATACTTCACGGCTCCTAATGTCTTCTTCAACGAGCCTTGCAATCTTCAACTATCCCTTCACTTTAATCTCCATGCCTTGTCATCAATGACAATATTTTTCTTCACATGAAGGTGTCACCATTGCCCTTCATGTTACCCAAACAAAACTTATTCAAGGTCACCTCATCATGGCTTCAATGTATCATAGTCTTCAATGATCTCGAGAAATCTTCAATATGTTGCTTCACAAAGTTCTCCAACTCTGCCCTATTATGTTGTCAAGAGAAGACTTAAACAAAATCTATTTATCCAATCCCAATAAATCAACACCTCCAACACAAAAACTATGACAGCATTGACCATGACAGGTTCAACCATGACAACTATGACAACTTCGACCATGGTAACTACAAAAACTTCAACCATGGTTGGTTCAACCACAATAACTATTGAAACTTCATCTACGACAGTTGTGACAGCTTCGAACACGGAAACTATGACAACTTAGACCACGGTAGCTTCAACCATGGAAACTACGCCAGCTTCAACTACGGAAACTGCGACGACAGAAACTACGACATCTTCGACCACAAAAATTGTGATAGCGTCGACCATGAAAATTTTGACCACGACTTCCTTAAAATGTTGCCCAAACAGTAAACTTCAATTTCCTCCTCGACCTCTTATTTTCTCCTGTAATTCTTGTCCAAATTATATGCTCAATCTCAAAAAAATCACCAAAATATGATGACTAGAATGAGGAGACAAATTTTTATTTATACTAGTTTTACATTAAGGTGAGGAGACACGTCACTTGAATGAGAGGCCAAGTTGCATGAGTTGGCTCATGTCGTCTTGCATTAAAATATATATCTCTCAACTTAAAAATTGATTTTCTCAGCAACAACTGGGAATTTTGGGGCAAGTAAGGGCTTATTAGAAAGAGGAAAAAATACTCTTTAAGATGGTCTAGGTCCCATTGAGAAAATATGCCTCTAAGGTGGCAACAATAATTTTTCATTGTGACTACCCATAAATTTTATGCATAAAAAGTATGGGACATCATGAGGAATGTTTGGGACAGTATGGCTTCTCCATTGCTTGGCTTCTTCATCATCATAAGATCATGTAGGACATCCATGTCATCATGATAGTATCCAACAATGAGTGTATCATCCCGTGTCATCATATAATAGTATGGTGATATGTCATAGACAACATCATTAGGAAAGTTCCAAGGTAGTCTTCCAACCATCAAATGAGATCTTCCACATCAACATCTAGTCTTCCAACCATGTTATCAAGACCCCATCAAGTGTGGTCATTCATCAAGTGTAGTCCTCCATATGTCATCAACGGTTAAGTTCTAGATCATCAAATAAGGCACGTGATTGGAATTTGGCACTTGGCATTTCTTAAGACTTCTTCATTAATGGCTTGACATATTAATTGATGACATCCTTGTCAAACAAGAGTCATGACATCATCATATAGAACCAAGAATCTCAAGAATATTTTCCATCTTGGCCAATTCCATATTGACATCAATGACAACTTTGATTAATAAATTAGATTTATTAATCAGTTTTTAATATTTCCTAAGTCTAAACTTAGGAAATATGATTAATTAATGAGAATTAATTAAGTCATGGTGAGAATGTTCTAGAAAAGTACATGGATCACTCTCCACTTAATCCTAGCCATTGATTAAGATTTAATCTTGGCTGTTGAAGTCTAAATGGAGGATTATAATAAGAAATCGATGGGGCTTGGAGAAAATACACCAAATCAGTTGAGCATTCGATTTTGCTGGGAAATCGATCTCCAAAGTAGCAGAATTCAGTTGCCAGAGGCGATTTAGTGAGATCGAAGCAGTGATAGAGGGGCAGCGATAGTGAGGTCAGAGGAATTTTTTGTAGTTTTAGTGAGTACATTGCAGAGAGGTAGTTATTTCCATAAAGAGGAAATGCAGAACCCTCTTGGGGAGATTTTCATTCTGCTGGGTAGAAGGAGAAATTTTGAGCCAGAAGCTAGGCAGAGGGTCTAGAGGAAAAGAGTATCAGTTTCCCAAACAACAGATGATGAGACAGTGAGAGGAGACGTAGGTCCAAGCTTGTGAGATGCATTAAATACATAGGATGATGCAGTGACTGCGCAGAGGGAGCAAGGAGCATCTCAATTCGAGATGAGGTCAATGTTGGATTGCATGTGGAGTGAGACATGTTTCTCACTAGTTATTATTGCCAATTATTTCTCTGTTTTGATAGCCAGTTTGAGCAACCATATATTTTATTAATTTTTTCACTAGTACATAATATCAAAACCTTTAGTTGTTGCACCCGTTTTCTCGAGTTGGGTTTTTTGAGGACCTAGTCCAAAAATAACGGTGTATTTTGTGTGTGTGCATCTATTTCTTCCAACGTTTTTATTTATTCTATAGTATTTTATATGTGAAGGTTGAATTGTATTTAATTCGATATTTTTCATAGCACACAACAAGTGAATTGTTTAATTTAATTAACAATTAGAATAATTAACATCAATTGCTGCAATAGGATTTGGGGTTAGCCGAATTTTCACATTTTGGACTCTTCCTAAAGACTCTTTTGTCCATATATGACTATGTGACTTTCCATATTCCACAAATGACTCTTGGACTTACACACATTACATTTTTCCCTTTCCTTTTAATAATTACATCATTACGTCCAAAAATGATGTCACAAGACACATGGACACACATAACATTGTGATGGAACTAGTACAAGTCACAACTTGATAATGATGACATGGACTTCATGATGAGATGGGAATGCCAAGTTGTTCTTGTTGTTGTTGTGTCTTCAATCTTTGTGAGAGATCTATTTAATACTTCATTTTCATGAAACATATTCTTTATTCTTCATCTTCACCCTCCAAGGGGCTAAAGATAGGGAGTCTTCACTATAATCTTGATATTCCAACTTCTATCACAATCTAGTGTCCCTTCATCTGCTTGTTTAATGATCAATTTGTATTACCACTTCACAAGTGTACTCTAACATTGTCTCCTTCCCCTTTTTCAAGATCATGATCCTATCATGTCAAGATATAGTACCTACAACTCAAAATCACTCATGACAATACAACATCAATCTAGAAAACTCCTAGCCTAGCTTGCTTCATGAAGATCATTGATTGAGCTGAAATTGGGTATTGGACAGGGAAGAAGGCTAAGGGATTGCATAGTATGCAGTTCCAGAAGCTAGGAGTGAGGTACTAATGCTTGTGACTATGCAATGCACAACACTCGAGGCCCAGGAGACAAGAAAACATAGTTGAGGGTCACAGTGAGGCATTATTTCCCACTATAACTATGCAATGCGTATTTCAAGAGAGAGATAGAGAGGACCAGAGGATTGCATAATAGCGCAGTTTAGGAAGGCAAGGAGAGAGACTGCTACTTGTAACGACGCAATGCGCAAAATGAGACTATCTAGGAGGTAAGATTACATAGTTCTTAAGGTTAGGATGTAGTTCTTAGGCACTGTGACTATGCAATGCACAATCCTTGGAGGAAGTAACTACACATTGCACAGTTCTAGGAGGTAGGAGTTCATGCTTGAGGCTTGCAACTGCACAATGCATAGTTTAGAGGGGTAGAGTGAGCTTAGGTTCATTAGGCATGAAACTTTATGGAATTTGACTAAGTGAGGGATCAATGAGGTAAATATGAAACTAAGGTATAACTTGAACATGATCGCACACTCAGAAAAATCAACGACAGTACATTGAACACTTAGCACTTAAAATCAATATGATCCCCTTAATCTAATAACAAAACAACATTTCCCTCCAAGTGCGACACTTAGGATACTCTTTGCAACGATAGTGACGAAAGTAGTACGAAAATGGATAAATCTTTTGGAATTGGCCTAGTACATGTCTATATGATGGATAGGACCCATTGGTAGCAAAGTTACCTCTCACAATGAACCAACAATATTCTTTTACAATGTGCAACACATCCCATGCCAAAAAACGACACTTGCGACAATAAGAGAAAAGTGTAAAAAACACTTGCAAAGGCTTAATAGAATTGAAAGAGACACATGTTGTACATTTTTTTATGTTTCACAATACACTGTTCTTATGGATTGTGCAATCACTATCACTAGTGATTGTGCAATCCTTATCTTTCAAGCGCAGTGCACCGTCTATGTAAGCTTGCATCGAAAGAAGTGCACTCGTGGATTCATAGAAGATAGAGCATGTGTGAGAAAGTGACTTTGACACTTAGAATCTGAGGGAAAATCAACCGACCATGAAGCAACTATGAATAATCAAGGAATGAAAGATCACAAGATCCTTAGTAGGCTCCAAAATTTGTGTGTAAGAAAAAATTTGGAAGGTGTTTGCCACAACGACAACTCTTGGCGACACACTGGTAGAACTCCAACTTCTCTTCTTAGGTTTTACCTTTAAGTGTAAGGTCTCAGTATTTTAGGAATTATTGATTTTCCATGAAGATTACCCCGACTTTTCTACTTATCCCGGATAAATATATAGTCTCTTCTTTTCCTTTCTCAGCTTCAAACACATCAACATATGACTAGTCACACCTCAACTGTGTTGTTAAGGGAGAAGGATAATAAGTATACTGATATTTTAAGCACATTCCCTAGTGTTTATTCACTGCTAGTGAACTTGGTCAGTACTCTGGTGGAGTCACCTCAAGGAACCACAAGAATTTCCTTGTTGCGAGTGAGAATGAACAATACCCTGGTGAAGTTGCTTGCTTCGCCTCTCTAGGCAAGAATCCTTTATTTTCTTCACCTCTTTATTTATTCACTAATATAATGTGAAATGACAATTATTTATTTTGACGGTGGAAGAAGGATCCTAACTTATTGAGAGGAGAAGAGGTTGGTTCCTTGTTTAAGGTATTTGAAAGATAACTAAAGTTAATATGATTGTTTAAATTTTTTTCTCCTTTATCTTCTCTACTTTATTGAGTTGATAGTTAAAAACACCATCTAATACAAGAATGAGTCAGAATGGAAGATCCTAATAAATATATGGGCTTCATATTTTGACCAAAGGCTTTCCATCTGTAACAAATCATATTTTCTATTCATACATCATATACTTTGAAGATATGTAAACCCAAAATAGAGAAGATGATAACAGATAAGCCAAGAATTGTTCATTGTCATAATTTCTCTTTTCAAACTTTGTTACATTGTCTTCAAGCCAACAAGAGCAACAAGAGGCATCTTTCATGAAAGAAATTCATAACAAAATAGGGAAACAAAATGAAAATAGAAAATAAAATGGAGGATGAACTTAAAAGTAACACACGAGACAAAAGTAAGAAAACAAAGCAGATACTAACATAGAGAAAGTGCAGGATTAGTGTAAAAGGGAACTAGGATGTAGTGAGACCTACTCCTATATATTTATCCCAGATAAATATATAGTCTCTTCTTTTCCTTTCTCAGCTTCAAACACATCAACATATGACTAGGCACACCTCAACTATGTTGATAAGGGAGAAGGATAATAATTATATTGATATTTTAAGCACATTCCCTAGTGTTTATTCACTGATAGCGAACCTGGTCAGTACTCTGGTGGAGTCACCTTAAGGAACCAACAAGAGCAACAAGAGGCATCTTTCATGAAAGAAATTCATAACAAAACATGGAAACAAAATGAAAATAGCAAATAAAATGGAGGATGAACTTAAAAGTAACACACGAGACAAAATTAAGAAAACAAAGCAGATACTAACATAGAGAAAGTGCAGTATTAGTGTAAAAGGGAACTAGGATGCAGTGAGACCTACTCCTAACCTAACTAGTTAGAAGGTCAATGTCAATTGTAATGATATTTCCAATGTAACCATTGTAACTACTCTTGACTTGCAAACACAAACATACTAAAAATTAAAAATGATATATAATAATGTTTAAAAGAGAACATAATAACTTGAATAGCTTGTACAAAAGATTGAAGTTCTTTGCTAAAGGGAGAAATATGTGCCATAACAACTAGCCTTAACCACCCAACAAACTTACCTCTTTTATGAGAACAACAATCATACAAACCTTGAAGGCTTCTTGTGGATGAATCTTCATCAGTGTCATCCTTCTCAGTAAGCATCAAGAAAGATCAAAGCTTATTATTAGAAAACAGGATTGCTAAGTAAGATGCTTCTAGCCAGTCATAGATTCGATCATGAAATTCAAAAAAATCCTTTCGAAACTCTTGAAATTATTGAGAGAATGATATTTCAATTAGAGCACTCAAATTATAAGGAGAATCGATAAGATCAACCAGTGTAGGACAAATATGATAGAATGTGCTAATTGGAAAATTATTATTGAAATGGAAGTTGTTAGATCCAACATTATGATCATATTGGTAGCTTAACATACAAGACTCTTTATTGTTGATTGGTTTCCTTTGTGTCAAAT
Source organism: Pinus taeda (assembly GCA_000404065.3). NCBI lineage: Eukaryota > Viridiplantae > Streptophyta > Pinopsida > Pinales > Pinaceae > Pinus > Pinus taeda. The sequence continues at coordinate 14,433 of APFE030403475.1, forward strand.
TCCATACTAGACCAGTAATATGACATCTTTCGAAATCACAAGAAATTGTTGGCCTTGTCAGTATGGGAAACTAATCAAAACAACATGCTGGCAAAAGGTTAGAAGAATATGTCAAGTCAAATCTAGAATCAATATTAGCATGGGGGTTTTAATCCACTTAATAATTCAAGACTTGAATGCTACTCAAAAGGATTGATTGGTCTAGAATAAAAATGATTAGTTTAATAACATTCACGATGAGGATTAGGAATTGATTTTTCACCATAGAACTCAACATATATGAATTCTTTGACCAAAGATAATATTTAATTGATCATCTTCACAATTTTGTGCATCCATGAAAGAAATACATTCCAATCCCAGGTTAGATAAAAGAGGTTTACATGAATATGAATTCACAATAGCAGTATCATCTATCTGATTAGAAACCTAATCTCGAGAGATAGAATAATTATAACAAGAAATCCCCAAATCCATCGAGTTTGCATGAAGTGAAACAATACGAAGTAAAGAATTTTGTGAAGAAATCATTATCTGACATAACCATCAACGAGAGTTGAAGTGCCTTGAATTCCTGAGAAGTTCTAGAAATTTGAAGAGATATATAACAACTTTTTGAGAACCAAGTGAGATCGCAAATTGCATGTGGGCAACTATTATTATTTAAGTTAACATGATCACTATTATCTATATGGAAACCATCTACATCACTAGTTTGATCAAAATTTTCAACCTCAACAAATAGAATTCTCAAGTCATAATATTCTTATGATCACAAATCTAGAGATGTATGAACCATAGAAATCTCATGAGCAACCTGATTTGAAGAGTTGTGCTCATGCAAAATTAGAAATGATAAGGAATGGAATGGATACTTGATTTGAATACTTCCTTCTTCACCATGAATAACCTCACTACCTTGTGTCAACTTAGAATATTGCTCATTAGACGATGGAATTGATGAGAATGGAGTATCTTCATCACAAGTTAATGCATCATAAATAGTAGAATACAAGGGATGATGAGCTAAAGAGGAAGTTTCATAAGAAGATATCCTTTGATAGAAACAAATTTAAAATCTAAATCTTTTGAAACAAAATCTTCTTGAGAGATGGAAAGATCAGTTGGTGCACTCAGGCTTCCATCATCATATATATCAATAGAGTCATCCTTATTAGAATAATGGCTACCCAAGAATTCAGATTGATTAGGAAAATTGCTTTCTTTCGATTGACTACCAAGATTACTAGATTCAATATCAGCCAAGAATGAGGAAACAACATCTTCACATAGAGGAATTTCAAAAAGAGAATAAAGATTGAAAGAATCTTCACCTTCCTGCTCCTCTACCTTCGAAATGTGACTACCTTTCACCTACTAACTGCTTATATTTGGAAGAGATTGATTAGGCAGATTAAGGGACAAGGGATCAAGAGAAATAGATGATGTAGGATGAAAGATATTCAAATAAGATTCAAGACTAAAGTTATGAGATTTAATATCTTATTGAAAAGTGGAGGGATTAATATTCACCTTAGGCTCCATAAACCATTCCAAGGTTTCCTACATCAGTTTTGATTCATTGAAAGTAAATGAAGATTGAAGGGACAAATCAACATCTTGATTTTTAGATTTCCCAACTTCAAAAACATCGCAAGGAGGCACCCAAATCAGGACTAAAAAAAGGAGGACAAGGAACAAAAGGAATAATGGGTTCCTCCTCTGAAATTAGTGGTGTCTCATGATTTACAAAAGTTGGGCAAGGAGAAACATCAGGGGGTTTAGATTCACCATGAAAAGAGATATGAACCAAATGTTTAAACTTTTGTTTAAAGAAATCTCAATCCATATCTTCTTCAGGAAACTCATAACAAAGGTGAAGGAATCAGTTAGAAAAATCCACTATTAATTCACTAGGGTGCATTCTTAGTTGAATAATCTTTTTAAGGGCATTTTGGAAAGCATACTTATCGAAGGCTAAATGAAGCTTCTTGATGAAGTGTTGAAAAGAATGAATGGAAGTGGGTGGTAGAGTGTGACACCATCAGTTAACCTAACCTTCAAGCGTGAGGAATAAAAGAACACAAGCCACATCTTCGCATTCAATTTCATAATGTTCACAAAACTTAAGAAAGACAGATGCATGCTCGAACATGGGTGTATCACCATCACCATCATAAGTTCATTGGGCATTCGAGAGACAACGCAGAGGTAAGAGAAGGTAGATATCACCATTGGAGACGCAGCCCTCACGCAGGTTGACGCAGAAGTGACACAGAGGTGGGTGAAGGGTCTCCAGGGTGTCCAAACTTCTCCAGGAAGAGGAGAAACTTTGTCTCAGGTGTTTTCTCTCAGTAGTGTCTTAGATTCTCTCTGAAATCATTCCTTGTAAAGCGATTGTTGCTGAATATTAATAAAATCCTCATCTATTGCACTGTTTTTTCCACATTGGGTTTTTCTGGGGACAATTGTCCAAAAACAACTGTGTTGATGTGATTGATTCTTGTGCTTGTATATCGTTGTTATTTTCTCTATGTAATTATGTGATAATTGCAGTGGAACTTATTTTAATGTTTACTGAAGGGGTTTTGTAAATAACTTATTGTGATAAATAAGTAGATGAAATAAATCAATTACTGCAGTAGAATTGCGTATTAGAAATTTTCACACTTGTGTAGGGATATTTCTAGAGCAGGCGCATTTTTCACAGTTTATGCAAAGGAACTAGTTGTTATACAACTTAAATAGAATGTTGAAACTACTAATTTAGAAAATAATTTTTCTCATCAATTTTGTGATCGCGTAGTTGATTATATGACAACGTTTCTTGATCAGCAACAAACATTAGTTTTGGGCTATGTATCAACTATTATGTTTGAGGATTTCATGTGGTGCATACCTATTCTTGTTTTCAGTCTTCAAAAGCATGGATGCATTAGGTCCAGCACTCAAATATTGGCTTGGTACCACTAGAATCTTGACTTCACTTGAAGAAATTCAACGTTGTATATAGGTAGGACATGTACATAAATAAGCTCATGTGTCGAGCATTTATTTCCAATTGTATTTTTTTTTCAGTTTATTTTTGCAGCTAATGGATAAGGGTAGTAGTCCCACTTGGAAACATGTTTGGAAGGGTTTCAGATTTCAAGAATATCAATTTCTATTTTTCAAATTTCAAGGTTTTCATAATTTTAGACTCCATGCCCAACTAAGCCCAGTAATCTACAGTTCTCAGCGCTTTGCAAGTAACCCACTATCCCCGGTTGGATCCAGATGTTGTAGCTAAATTCACCCCATGCATAATAACAGTTCTATTGATGCTCATAATTTTCATGACAGGTTTTTATGATTCTTAGTTCATAAAAGAAATTTAAAGGTAGGGAAAGTTTAGCTTTTTGTTAAAAACAACTCTCTCGGTCTTCTACTAAAAAGATTTTTATTAAAGATGTTGAGACTTTCTTTATTTAAAATGGTTGGTTTCCTTAAGCCTAATGTTTTGGTGACCAATAAAACAACCTCATTTCACTAACCAAAGGGTAATGCCAATCAAGAATTAGCATAAACACAAGGCACCGAGAGGAGGAGCATGCAGAGAAGTGAAAGAAATAGTTAGAATGCATCAAAAGATGTTGTGTATGATCACAAATTTAAAGGGTATATGATATATCTACCTCGTAGATGTGGAACATTGTTTTTGAAAGAAACATGCTATATGTGAGACTGGACTCAAAGCCTTTAATGGAATAGTGCTGGTGTTTCGAATTATGTATACTAGTAATGTTGGCTACAGGTATGAGTGAAGCCGTAGCACCTCATTGGAAATGATCCAACGCTCCCTTCATCACGGGAATTCTTTTGTCCATTAAGAAACACCCATTTATTTGCATAAATCCAAAGGACTCCCAACAACACAAATACTCGAATTTTAATTCGAAGTGTGGTCCCGGAAGTCGTTTTTTCCTAACTGCCATCGAAGAGATCTACGGTTAATATTTCTCCCGACATCAACACTTGTACTTTACAGAAACCACTATGAGTGGTCCCCGGGGCCAGAAATTGTTTTTCAAAAACAATCCATGTGTAATGAGAATTGACAGATGCCCTCCAATCCATGTCCACGTAGCATCAAAAAGAGGACCATGGACCCATATATTCTTGGTGCCCGCTCCAACATTACTATTTAAAATTAAAGCTTCCGGTTGTTGTTCGAAGACTATATTAAAACAATGTTGGGAGAAATTGGTAAATTTTAAAATAGGAATGCGTTTTTTTCACATTCGTATTTTTATTTTTAAATATTTTAAAGAAACAATGTTTAACGGTTTAAAGTTAATGTTTTTCTTTTATCAACATGAGTATAATGAAGTTGATGACTTCTTTTATTTAGCAGATTTACTAAGGTTGTTTTCTCATAAGAGAGTACCTGCAAATATCATTTAAAGAAGTCTTAAAGGGAACTCTACCATGTTGTAAATTTATCCACATCTTCTCAACATTTCAATATCATTTCTACAATAGTTGTATTCAAATTCTTAATTTCCTGGGTACGAACTCTATCATCTTTCTTTTCTTCAAATCACTCCTTTAGTTCAAGATCCTATAGCTCTCAGAGTTTGCCTGTCCATTTTGTTTTAGAAAGCTAGAGTTGCATAATTATAAGTTTTGATTGCAACACATCATGGTCTATCCTTCTAGCAACTAATTTTAAAAACATTTCATCAATCTGGAGATGTCTCAAGCACTCGTTCCCCCACAGCCACGAACTATCTCGAAGAGTTACAACATCACATCTACTACATTTTTGTTGATTAAGATGATTTTTTCCACTAATTCGACATGGATGTTTTGGTAAAGACCTTCTGGTTGGGATGACCAACCATCATAAGCTCTTAGGATAATGACTAAGGTGTAAGCTCTAGGGAGCCTAACTTCTTCAATATTGTGATGGACATTATGTAAGTAGATTATACCTCATCCATGGTATAGTGATGAATGGTAATGTAATAGAACCATGGAAGAAGATTCTATCAAGACAATGAGGCACGATATTATCACCCAAAAAATGCTCACCTAGCCATTTCTTACCAGGTGGATCGAAATACACTATGTAGGATTAATTTTATCATTGTAAAACCCATTTTCACCATACAAAATAATTTAGTAAACCATTTTTCTAAATTCTTTTTCATTAAAATCCAAAAAACCCATGAGAATAATTAAATAAATCATTATTTATTTAATATTCTCTAGAAACAATTATTAAATCATTATTTCATAATTATTTCTTATCACTTCTGACTTAATCACCTTGGAATAATTAAATAAATCATTATTTATTTATTATTCATTATTAATCCCTTATTTTCCTTTTGAGAATATTGCTATGGGGAGGGGCTCTTCAGGGTCTAGCGCAGTGGGAAAGTGCAAGAGGCAATGTGATGAGCATGATGACTAAATATACATAGTGCGCAAGGTTGAAGGGAGAGGAAGACCATGACTATGAAATTTGGCTTCATAATGACTGAGGGAGAGTCTCACTATGGAATAGAATTGCACAATGCATAGAGTAAGCCATGCAGGACAAGATGATTGCATAGTGAGGGATTACAGTCAGTAGTGGAGGTAGACCAGGCATTGGAACTATGTAATGCAGAGTGCTTGAGGGGCATAATATCATGCTTGTGTAGTTGAGTGTTGCAGTGACTCAGACATGGACCGAGTTTCCACTAGAAGTGTGAAATGCTCTCAATGAGGCTCATTGGAAGAGGATATTGTGTAGTGGGATGAGGAAAGAAGTAGAAGATTAAGTCATTTTGCTAGGAAGGTGTTAACTACACTATGAATGGAAGAGGATCTTTGTATTGTGTAATTTACTTTTGCAAGGGCATGGAAGAGGTATTTGTTGTCATCTATAAATAATCCATCCACTATGCAAGGCATAAGTGACAAAATCTCATTGCAGTGAGTCAATACAAGAAACAAGGGATAGGTGACCATGTTTTGAAGGTTCTTAATGTGAAATGATAGGAGTTTACCTTGAAAGGGACTTAGTGCACAAGTCTGAGAGGGAGAGATTTCATCAATGAGATTCATTAATAGGCCATGCTCATCACCTAACAAGAGGTTCAATTCCTTCATAACTTCCACTAGGTAGGAGGACCAAGGAGAGCTCCAAAATGGCTAAGTGTGAGATTAGTAGAGTAAGGGAGAGAAAAACATATGAGCAAGACTCAAACACATATCACACACATGAATGCCATCGATACAAGCTAGGGGAATGCACATGACTCATAATCAGTAGTCACATCTTGAAACAACAACAAAGCAACACTTATTTCTAAGTACGGTAGTTGAAACGCAACATTACAACATTTAGAATACAAGTTGCAACAAAAATGTCGATTGTGACCAGAAAATGCACTAAGTTGTGGGAATGTGTCTAGCGCATGTTATAATGATACATAGGATCATTTGATGCATAATAGTGCGCTATAACTACCTCTACCAATTGTGAATTAAAATCCGCAGAGATGATAGGTTTGTGTCTTGTGATTTTGATTAAAATTTCATGAGTAATTGCAAATATACATCATAATTTCTACATATTTCACCATAATTATTGACAAACTTGTAGGATTATCCCATCAATCATAAGAATTCTTTAAGTTTCTTCAATATTTTTGGGATTTTCCATTTCATCATATATTTAATTTTGTTTGGGTATGCTCTAACACCTTCATGAGATACAATATGACCCAAATATTGCACTTCCTAAACCCAAAGGCATACTTGGAAGGGTTTTTTTTCTCTTCCAATAACTTTTAAGTCCCTATCAACATGTTGTGCATGCTCTTCCAAAGATTTTTTGTACATTATTACGCCATAAAACAAATACTAACACAAATTTTCTAAGCGTGGGTTTGAAGATATAACACATAGAGATTTGCAATGTTGAAGGTGCATTAATAAGTCCAAATTACATAGCCAAAAACTTAGCATTACCTTCATGTGTTCTAAGTGTTTTTTTGGGGATTCTTCTTACATCATTTTAATTCAATGATATCCCAAATGAAGATCCAAATTAGTAAAAAGAGTTTCTCAATAGTACATCAATGATAGGATAGGAAATTTATCTTTGATGGTAATTTAATTGAGCTATCTATTATCTAGATATATACACCATAATCTTGAATGGTACGCTCAATCTCACCCTTATGTGCATATGGATACCTATAAGGCCTAATGTTAGGTGGTAGACTTCCTAGTTGGAAATGGATATCATGGTCATGATCTCAAGCAACTGGAAGACCCATAGGAACTTTTCCAAATACATTTGGAGTGCAGTCATGAGACTATCCAATAAATAATACCTCATATTGATCTTAATACTATGGTAATTCCTTGAAACTTTGGTGCTAAGAATATAAAGTAATTGACAAGTTTCACTAATTTGTAACCGATGAAGTTGTACTACTAAAATCTATTAACATTGTTGTCTTTTTCATTTTGATATATCCTTATATCTTGAGAGTTTATGGAACACTGATGTTGGCCAATACATGACAAGATATCATTGAAGTATTCTCTTCCAACTCTAAATCTTTTCATGGTCCAATTTTTTATCTTCTTCCTCTTTATAGACTATGTAGAATAATTTGTTTTAACCACATGTATTCCCCTTAATGAATTTTCTATCACAATTGAAACATGTTAATCACATTGCTCTTATTTCTTCATGTTGACAGTGCTGGCCCCGCCAACATTCAGGGGATCTCCCCTCTATGAAGTCCCAATTAGACTTCACATCATTTGGTGTAGGATTCCCATCTAGTACGATGGCCTGATTGTCATTTACTTAGATATTTTCCTTAGCTCTTGTTTTTCAACACATGAAAGTGTTATGTAGGTGTCTTCAAAAAGCTAGGTGAGTATCCCTAGTGAGTTCGTAATGTAACTCTTTTCTCAGTTATCTTACTACACAGGGAGAGAGTAAAGTGAGCCTCTAAGTGTGAGGTAATAGTATCACCCAGGTAGAGACACACATGAACCATACAAGTCTTTCTATCATCCAACGAAATATTCCACAACGGATACGACAATCGTTAAAACTAAGGTGGAGGGGACAACACGTACACCACCTAGCAGTGTAGTCCACATGGACGTGATTGTCACTAAAAACCATAAAACAAAGATGGTTTGTTGAGTATCCCGTGGAGTAGTCCACAAGGATATGACAGCAGTGTAAACAAATACACAAGGATAGTCTATCTAGTATCCCGCAGAGTAATCCATAGGGATAAGACAACATGATAAATAGTACAACACATTCGCAATAATGTAAGTACAAAAACAACTGAATTAGTTCAAATATATTAGTATAGGTGAAACAAACATGCATTAGAAATGTTGAAAGAATACTCTTTCAAACATCTACAAAACATGCATGAAAATGTGATGGCCTTAATAAGCTTTTGAATTAAACAAAAGTCCGAAGACACATTTGTACACCATACATCACTAGTCCTAGTAGTGGGGTGTTGGAGCCACTCCTCACTCCTCAAAGAACTGTCTTTAAACTCTCAAGGCTATGTGGGAGGAGCCAACGTGAAAATTCCTTGCTCACAAAATGGGAGGGGTATATATAGCCAAGGGTGATGCATGACCCTTGTGACTCTTGGACTACCCTCATGATTGTTCAACTTCCTATGATTTTTCAACTAACATGACTCTTCATCTTCATGTGTGTGTCCATTTGACATCCGATTTACATGACATTTGGTTGCAATAGATATGGCCCATAGTAGTGATTTGGGCTTGACAACTCATGACACAACTTGACATGACACTGTTGACATGTATTGGTTGGCTATGGTGTCCATGTCAAGTTGTTGCATTGTTAAGTGATGGATGCACTCTCGGGTGTGCTTTGTATTCTCCTCCACATGGCTTGATATTGTAGGGTCTTCAATGGTCTTGGTCTTGCAAGATGGTTGTATGAATGTGTTCCTTTCACTTTTTCTTGGATGTGCTTGTTTAATCCGTCTAGTTGTAAGTAAGTCTTCTAACATGTGTGCTCCTTCTTCATCTCATTTGTCGTCTCACCATGGTCCATAAGTGTACTTGTTCCTGCAATTCACTCATGATGGGGTGACATCAAATCCAAAATCTCCTAGTCTAAGATGAATGCATTGTCTTTTTTGTTCTAGGCCTGGGATAGGTAATAGGATCGGAAGAAGGCCCAACAACTTCCAAGTGATAGGGAGGTGGATTAGTTACTGAGACTGTGCAGATAGCAGATCAAGCTTGGCTAGGAACTCCAGGGCATAGTCTTTATTGTCCGGGAAAACTGTGCAGAGGCCATTGGGAGGCAGAATTGCACAGTTGAGAACACCAATGGTTTCTTGCAAGGTGGGACCCTGAGGGACACCTCTGCGCAGTTTCTAAAGTGAAGACAAGGCATGACAACAGAGGGACCAGAGGACAGTTCTGTGTAATTTTTTTAGAGCAGTGAGTCCTGACTGAGGGAGGTCACTAGGAGGACACCTCTGCGCAGTTTCTGGGAGAAGTGCATGCTCAGGTCTCTACGGGATATGGGGTTCCAACACGCGGGAAGGAGGCTTGATAACTGATCTTGAAAAGTGCGTAGTTTAGGTCAGGCTTTGAGGCAGTTCTGGGAGGAAGAAAAGTTTATCACCTCTGGGATTGCATAATGCAATTGACCCAGAGGATAGCTTCGAGCACTGCACATTTCTAAACAATAGAGTAACACCACTAAGGGCTAAGACTACATAGTGCATCTTAGTCAAGGTTCGGTGAGAGAGGGTTTGTTTGGTTGAAAGGATTTTCAAGAAAATTGATAAGTTTGAGAGCAGGTATATCTGTGAGGACTCAACATTGTGATCAAACAATTAGCATACTTCGACAACATGATGAAACTGGCCACCAGGACGACATAGAAAAGCATGACCCTATGTGGGATTGTCTAGGGTTGAAAGCGATAAGTGCAACACTTGAGATAGACCTTTGGACCATTGTGATGACACTTGCGCGACAATTATTACAACTTTGTGTGTGGGTGAGATGGGTGTTCACAAAGCTAAGACTACCCAAACACACAAAAACAAGCCTTTGAAATCACCAGAACAAGATTGCAAGTATGAAAAATAAGTCTACATGCCAAAAGACGACAGTTGGTTAAGCAAGAAAAAAGGTGAAAAGACTTTAAAGGATCTCAAGGAATGAGCTCAAGTGTTTGCAACCATCAAAGGAAAAACCAAGGAAGGCTCTGAAATTTGAGTACAAGCCAAAATTTTGGAGGGTGTTCCAGCTACTACAACACTTGGCAAAACATCGGTTGAATACCAACTTCTCTGTTTTTGTTTGTTTTTTAGTGTAGGACCTTGGTCCTTTGGGGAGTATTGATTCATCATGCAGATTACTTCAGCTTCCCCACTTACCCCAAGGACAGAAATGGTTCACCTTTCACCAACCTAATTGAACACAACATAAGTTTCATCCAGATCATAGTATTTCGAGTTGGGAAGGGTAGCTTAGCTCACAAGCTTAAGATTTTCAGAGTATAAGTTTTCATCTCTCGTGCTTCTCCACTGCCAATAGGCCTAGACAGTACCCTGGCAGAGTCACATAGGAACACAAGAATTTCTCCACTACCAGTGAGCCTGGATAGTACCTCGATGGAGTTTCCTACTTCACCTCTTTGTGTAGGAAGCCTTTCTCTTCTTTTTCCTTTATTATTTTTTTCAAGAGGACTGTGCATAGGCACTTATTTAATTTTGGGGTGGAAGAGGGATCCTGACTTATTGAGAGTAGGAGAGGTTGTTCATTCAGAGAAGCATGTAAAGACCTCATATTTAGGTTTTCTCATTTAGATTTTCCCTTTCTTCGTTTCTGCTAGTTGGAAAAGCTTGAACACACTAGAGTAGCGTAGGTTTTAACCCCGTACAAAAATTACCTGCATACGAATTCTAAAAACAGAAAATAAACAAAGGCAAGAGCATAACACATAAAACACATATACACAAAGATTTCCCCCTGGATCCCAAAACTAAGACTACCAGCTTGATTTTTCATTATGTTCCTTTTGATGTTACAATACATATAATAATATACATGCCAAAGCATCCAATACCATGGACCGAAAAACCATCGTTTCCAAAACCATGTGCTAAAACCATGCACAAAACCATAGGTAGGTTCATCCCACATAATATAGGGTCCCAAAAATAGTTTCCGCAGGGTGATGCCTTGGACCCCATAGAGGGGGGCTACCTACCCCCCTCAAACCCCCTGTGACCCCCCCGTTGCACAATCGGTGCAACGAAGGGGAGGCTCCCCCCCCCCCCCCCCATCCCCTCTAACCTCCGTTAACTAGGTGGGATAGTTGTGGAAAGAATATAACACAACCCAACATTCTCCCACTTGTTGTTTTCTTTCCACAGGGGGCCACATGAGAGCTTAGTCATTTATCCAGCCCTGCAATGCCCATTGTTTCTCTACACCAAGAGAACTTCTCAGACCTCACAGATTTTGTCAATTCATCTTCAGTATTCTTCAAAGTGTCCACCTTTACCAGCAACACCGTTTTGTCTTCTATCATATCCCTCACAACGTGATACTGAACATCAATATAATTTTTCTTTGAATGGTAAGCAGGGTTCTTTGCCAAGAAAATTGCACTTTGGCTGTCACAGTCTATCCTTATAGCTCCCTATACTAACCCCATACTTGAACACAATCTCTGCAACCAAATTGCTTCCTTCCTTGCATGAGTGGCTACCATGTATTCTACCTTTGTAGTTGATAGTGCCACTATATATTGTTTCTTACTCATCCAACTGAATGAAACTCCAAATAGGTTAAACACATACCCACTTGTAGATCTTCTTTGATCCAAATCTCTAGCCCAGTCTGCATCAACAAAGCCACAAATATCCAAAACTATGTCCAATCTTGGTCTTCCTTGGTAGTACAAACCATAATCACTAGTGCCACACAAATACTTGAAACCCTGCTTCACGGTTGTCCAATGCTCCTTCCCTAGTTTTGACATAAACCCACTCAATAATCCCACTGCATATGCAATGTCTGGTCTAGTACAGACCATCGCATACATCAAGCTACCAACTTCACTTTCATATGGAACACAGGACATGTCCTCTTCCTCTTCTTGTGCCTTGGGACATTGTTCAACAGATAATTTTACATCTACATGAATAGGAACCTTCACCAGTTTACTATCCTGCATATTAAACCTCTACAATGTTGTCTTGACAAAATTCCTCTGGTTTAACCGGAGCTTCCTCTTTGCCTGATCTCTTTTAATTTCCATGCCCAAAATATAGTTTATAGCACCAAGATATTTCATGTCGAATTTGGAGGACAATTGGGTCTTCAAATCTTGGATAATTTCTTTGTCATTTCCAACCAGCAACATATCATCCACATACAAGACCAAATAAATAACACGGTCACCACTTAATTTAAAATACATAAAGTGATCTTCTTTGCTTCTGGTGAAGCCAAATCCCCATATAAATGTATCAAATTTCTGATACCACATGCTTGGTGACTATTTTAACCCATACAGAGACTTCTTTAACTTGCATACCAATTCTTTCTTACCCTTCACCACAAAGCCTTCAGGTTGCCTCATGTAGATCTCCTCTTCCAAATCCCCATGAAGAAATGATGTCTTCACATCCATCTGTTCTACCTCAAAATCAAAAGCAGCAGCAACAGATAAAAGTAATCTAATAGCAGTTACCTTGGTAACAGGAGAAAAAATATCACCAAAATCAATTCCAAGCACCTGGGAATAACCTTTTGCTACCAACTGAGCTTTGTATTTCTACACCTTTCCTTCTGCATTTGTCTTCTTCTTGAACCCCCATTTCCTGCCAATGGGTTTCCTTCTAGCCAGCAACTCCACCAGATCCCAAGCCTCATTTTGTGCAAAGATTCCATTTCATCAACCATAGCCTCTTTCCAGAGTTTTCCATCCTCTGAATCTATTGCTTCCTTCACAGTTCTGGGATCATCATTAGTAATAGATAAAGAAAAATTTGAACAGAAATCAGATGGACTATACCTTTATGCCTGCCTTCTTTCTCGAACTGATCTTCTCACAAAAAGAGTTTGTGGCTCTTCATCTTCTGATTCGTCCTCTGCTGTAGAGTCTGATTCTTCCTCCTTTAGCTCAAACTCTATCTTCTCAGGTTCCTTTGGTTGGACTTCATGTTTAGTAACATCTTTCACCTCTTTGAACACCACATCTCGGTTGTACACAACCTTCCTTGTTGTTGGGTTTCAAAGCTTATATCCCTTTAAAACATCCTTATACCCAATAAAGATGCACTTTTCAGATTTACTATCCAACTTGGTTCGTTTCTCCTTTGGAACATGTACATATGCATCACATCCAAATACCCTCAGATGTGAAAGAGAGGGTTTCTTACCAGTCCATACCTCTTATGGAGTCTTATCCTCCAACAATGATGAAGGTGATCTGTTGACTAGGTAACATGTTGTCTCCACCGCCTCTGCCTAGAATTCCTATCCTAACCCGGCACCACTAAGCACGCTTCTTGCCCTTTCCATCAACGTCTTGTTCATTCTTTCTGCAACTCCATTTTGTTGAGGTGTATATGGAGTAGTCTTCTTCCGTTCTATACCACACTTCTTATATAAATCTTCAAATTCCTTACTGCAAAACTCTCCACCATTATCTATCCTCAACACCTTTATCTTCTTCTCTGTCTAGTTTTCCACCAGAGCCTTAAATTCTTTAAACCTGTCAAAGACTTCAGATTTCTTCTTAAGGAAATATATCCATGTATTCCTTCAAAATTCATTTATAAATGACACATAGTACATAGACTTACCCAATGATGGAACCTTTACAGATCCAAACACATCACTATGCACAAGCTCTAATATTTGTTTCAGCCTCTTACCACCAGAGGGGAAATTCACATGATTCTACTTTCCGTATACAAAATTTTCACAGAAATCAAAATCCAGAGACCTATTACTCATACCTTTACCACGAAATATTCAAAGGCCCTTCTCTCCAATATGTCCAAGCCTTTGATGCCATAGCATGGTCTTCTCTCCAGAGACCACTAGATTTTCAACTCCACTTTCAGGAACCACAAAACTATTGCACCCATCAACAACAGTGCTACCTTGCAGCTTGTACAGAGTTCCAATCCAAACTCCCTGCATCAATACCAATGCTCCCCAAACCATCATGCAAGTATCTTTCTTGAACACTATCTTTACACCTACATCATCTAGCTTTCTTACAGAAATCAAATTTCTAATATGTAGAAGACCGAGAAGTGTTCTAACCCTTCCACCTTGCAACTTCAACTTTACTTTTTTGTGACCAATGATTCTAGCCTTCCTATCATCCCCCAAGAAGAGATCACCACCATTGTATTTCTCATACTCGCAGAACCACTCTCTATGGGGAGTGAAGTGAAAGGATGCACCTGAGTCAATTCAACCATGCCTCATGATCTACATGTGTACTTGAAGAAGCCAAGTACACATCCCCACCTTCATCTGAGGTGGTTTTCGCCTCTACAGAAGGAGAATCATTAAATCCCTTTCCTTTGCAGTGGCATGATCCAGATTATCCACAGTTTCATGTTCATTCTGTCGACGTTTCAAACCCCAAAGGGGGTCCATCATCAGGACTAAATTAGATAGATTATGTATGAAAGCTTATTGAGAGAAGAGTCTTTCGACCTGGGTATAAATAAACTTAGATCCCTAATTATAAAGAAGCCGAAACTTATATATATATGATTTCTTATTTATTTTAATTTATTATTATTTTATTTTTAATAGTTATTTATTTAGCTTTAATTACTCCCATTGTTTTACCTAGAACCTAAAAATATTTTAATTGATATACTTAATTCATAAATAAGTTTAATTTTTTCTTTCTATTGATTTTATTTTTATTTAATTAATTAATTTAAATTTAATTGATTAATTAATTCATTTGATTTTAATTAATCCTAACCATAATTCTTTTTTATTTATTTTATTTATTGTTATTTACTATTTTTCATTGTTAATCCTATTTAGCCCTAATTTTCTAACTAATCAATTAATTAATTAATTGATAATCTGTATTTTATTTAGTTATTTGTTAATCAAATGTTAATCTTTGGTTATTATTAATTATTTTAGTTTAATTAATTGACTAATTTTATTTA
>APFE030403475.1:30352-40572 GCA_000404065.3 Pinus taeda
TTAATTAAAATTAATTAATTAATTAATATGAAAACCCTGATACTACGCTTCCAAAGACCTGGAGGGGTTTATTTGTCTGATCAGGGGAAGCCAATTTCCACTAATTTCACTTCCATTGTCCCTGTTGAGGTTCTGAGGAAATTTCATAATTTCGATGGCCTCTCTGATTTTTCTCTTATGATAATCATCCTCTCTTACAATTATTTTAGCGTCTTCCAAACACACATGATGTTTGGTTTTGGACGAGTGTTCTGCAAGGGCTGATGTACGGGATCTCTCATTCTTTATATCAGTCACGTGCTCTTTTAGTCTTATTTTCAGAGATCGACCTGTTTCCCCAATATAACTCTTTCCACAAGAGCAATCAATCTTGTACACACCCTTGAGTTGTTGACGATCAATGTTATCCTTTACTGACCTCATCATTTGCCTTATAGTTCCACATGTTGTAAATTGAGTGTTTATGTTATTGTTCCTTAAAAATTTTGCAATCTTATCTGTAATCCCTTGGATGAATGGAAGGTAAACTTTTCCATAATTTTCTTTCTTGTCTTTAGGAGGACGCTTAGAGAGGACCATATCCTCAGCTCTTCTTATAGCTTTCTTGATACTCCACTCTTTGTATCCAAGGATTTTGAAGACAGAGGTTAAGTGTTCAATCTCTTCTTTTAGGTGATCAGGGTCAGAAATCCTGAAAGCCCTAACAACTAGAGTGTTTAAGATGCCAGATTTTTGAGAAGGATGATGGTAAGAATCAGCATGAAGATAGCTATCCGTATGAGTTTTCTTTCTATAGACCTGGTGTCCCAAAGTATCATCCTCTTTTCTACTGATTAGAACATCTAGAAAGGGGATCTTACCGTTCTCTTCAAGCTCCATAGTAAATTTGATTTCAGAAGATATAGAGTTAAGATGATTGAAAAACTTTACAGTCCCTTTTGAAGTGCCCTTCCTTTCCACATTTCTAGCACACCACCTTTACAGGTTTTCCTTGAGATTTAGATCTCCCTCTAGATTTAGATCTCCCACTCGATGACTTATTTTTGTTTCTGTTCTGGGACCATCCTCATACAGAAAAGGCATCACCATTCTGGCTCTCCATATTTTTCCATCTCATCTCCTCCGTCAGCAAGGCTGAGACTATCTCATCAAACTGCAAGGTAGTTGCATTGCTATCTATTGCAATAACCAGACTATCACATGAATTTGGTAGAGAACACAACAAACTGATGCACTTATCTTCATCTAAAATTTTAATATCAACAAATGCTAACTAACTTACCATAGTATTAAATGCGTTCAAATGCTCTGTCACTGAGTATCCATCTTTCATCCTCAGGTTATACAACTTTTTCCGCAAGAACAATTTATTCACCAGAGACTTAGATTGGTACAAAGTCCCTAACTTGTCCCACAAAGCCTTCACCGTAGCCTCCCCTGATACATTCAGCAATACTAAATCTGAGACACACAATCGTATTGTTCCTTTTGTCTTCCAATCCAACTTCTTCCATTCTTCATCGGACACTTCGGTTGGTTTAGTACCTGGATCTACCACGATCCACTGATCTTTATCCACCAACATATCCTCCATCTTGAGTTTCCACAACAAAAAACTCTGACCATTAAATTTCTCGATCTCTATCTTTCCACTGCTCACCATCTTCTTTTACCACCAGAATCGATCTTGCAGATCTCCCACTGAACAGGGTCTACCACAGGCCTAAGTGAAACCCCTCATCAACAAAGGCATCCCCTTGAAGCCAAAACAGCTCTGATACGAAGTGTAGGTTTTAACCCCGTACAGAAATTACCTGCATACAAATTCTAAAACATAGAAAATAAACAATTGTGAGAGCATAACACAAAACACATATACACAAAGATTTCCCCTGGATCCCAAAACCGAGACTACCAGCTTGATTTTTCATTGTGTTCCTTTCAATGTTATAATACATATTTATACATGCCGAAGCATCCAATACCATGGATCGAAAATAATTACATCCAATACCATGGACCGAAAACCATCACGTCCAAAAACATGTGCGAAAATCATGCACAAAACATAGGTGGGTCCGTCCATCCTAACATAGGGTCAAAAACCAAAATTTTCTAGGGTGCTGCCGAACCCATAAAGTGGGTTACAGGTATGCCCAAACCCCTGTGGCCCCCCCCCACTATACAATCGGTGCAATGAAGGGGGGCTCCGCCCACCCTCTAACCCCACGATTAACTATGTGGGCTAGTCGTGGAAAGAATATAACACAACCCAAACCTTCGATAGCTGATTTATCACTATTGGCATATCAGCGTTCTGCCACATCGGTGCTATCACAACATTCATAAATTGTTAGCCCTTTGACTTCCTCGATTATGATCAGCGATTAGATCTGGACTGTCGATCTAGACTCTCGATCCGACAGTCCATGATCCATCGCATTATCGCAATCAATCTCCTCAATGGTTAGGGCCTAATAACACCCAAAATGATTTTGTCAATGCGATAAAATCCTGGTCGTTGATCTATAAGATCCAACTGTCCTAGTTTGTCAATACTTCAACTCTTTGCTATTCTTCCTTCGCTTGATCTTGCTGTTTTGATGGAATTTGTGCTTTAAAGCTAGTTCCTCTTCCACACCTACTTTCACACCATGACTCCACATATAACAATATTTCATTGGATTTCCATCAATCCACCTGTGATCAATGGTCAATCAACACTCTATCACAGTGGGTTTAAGCCACTCATGCATATATACAACATAACTGAAAAAGGCATAAATACACAAGCACACGGAAATCCACACAACACAGTTATATTTATTATACAATATTTAGTACAGAATAAGGCATTTCAGCCTTAGAGATAGTTCCCTCTCGACTACATTTTAATTACTTTTGGCTTACACAACTCTATCTATCAATCTCTGTCTTACTCCCCTTCAACACGCAGGATCATATATATATAGAAAACATTGATCAGATCACTGGAAGGATCCAATCAATCCTTTCCATGAAACACTCAACTAAAGCCCTAAAGCTCGCTATAGAATACACACGGTAGATTACATTAATTAAAGTCTTCTCGAGGCTTTATTAGTTCCATCAATCTAGCTATGTTTTGAACAGAATTGTCCCCTTTTTGTTGGATGGTCCACATCCTTATTCTCCGCTTTGGATTCCTCCTTTAATTAAGGGGGGTTAGATGCTCCTGCATCAGACTCCCAAGGCACAAAAATTTATGACCTCCTAGTCATATGCTTCTCCTTATCCTTGGAAATTCTACCCACTTCACTTCTTCAGTGGAACTGCCTTCATGATCTTCTTTGAGCTGCAACCAACCTCTGCAGTAATAGTCTTCCTCTACTACATGATACCTCACCATGCCCTCCTCACTTGGCCTTTTGGCATCCTTCTGGTTCTCTTCTTTGGAACCAATTGAGCACACCTTGCTCTAGGTTGCTGCAAATATTCTCACCTTCCGTTGTCGTCCTCTGCATGACTGTAAGATCATAACTCTCCATATTTAACACAACTATACCTCTTTTCCCTTCTACTTGCACTATTATTCCTTCTTGCAGGAAATCCTTTCTCTTCTTTTGCACGCAAAATCTTCTTCAACTCCTATACCACTTGATGAAAAGAGAAATAGGGGTATAACCAGTTTCCCCTTTCATATCAATATCCAATCCTGGGACCTATGGGTTATGAGCCCATTTTGTTATCATAAGTGTTTTATAAGGCTTTAAGCCTTTAAACCATTTAAAACTTGGTCCATACAACATATCGGAGCCTTTTATACTATTGGGAGCATTATTCTTTCACTTTTCCTTTAAAAACCCCGAGACAATACATATATCGGAAATAATAGGAACAAAGGAAATACAAAGGAAAACCCTTGTTTTGGGCAAATTTAGTGTTTCTACAAACACCTAACCCTCTAGACCTAGTAGCTAGTCTAGAAACAATAGACAAAGTAATTCGTTGCTTTTTCTATAATCAATAGCTAAGAGGAGGAAAAGAAACCAACCTATAACTTTTGCTTGCCACTTCTCTCCTTTGATCAATTCCGCTGCTCCTTTCCATACTTAACTCACTTGGAAAGTACCTGCACAGAAGCCGAGACAGAAACCCATCAAAGCATACAATAAAGATCTGTTAATTAAACATATCATAGAATCAAAAATACAATATACGTCATATAAGAACATGAATGGAAAAAGCTTTGAATTCTTTATTGATAAAAGGAAATATTACAACCCATGAATGTTCATGATTGATTTAGTGTTGTTAAATTGGAAACTAGGGTGAAACTCCATGTGGGTCAACTTATTTATGGTAGCTGATATTTTTATTGGATCCCTTTTACCGAGAGATGTAGGATTGATCCAAAGATCATCTGATTCCGATAAGTATTTATGGAGATATGAATTTATTTTGTTTATGTAATTATTATCAAGCCGACCAGCTCTTATGTAGGCTCTAGAACCCCAAACGTCATGTCTATTCAACCTATGTGTTTTTGCTATAAATAGATGAGGATTTGATGTCATTTGAGTAGATATTCTTGAGTGATCTCCTCCTCTCCACGTCTTGGGTTTTTGAAGAAGGAGTGAGACACCAAGAGTAATACGTTGGCCCACAAGACTTGAAGAAGAAACGTAATAAACAGAACCCTAAATTATAGTCAATGGATGCCCTTATTTTTTGTCAAAGAGAGGCCTCAATATGATTTCCAGGAAACATTGTGTTGGTCATTGATGCACAGGTCCTGGAGATATTTACACGCCAAAAATGGAGACACTCAGCCACAGATCAAGGAAGACATTTACACGCTAGTAAGCAATGAGGATATACGCTGGTTTATACATCTAAACGCAGTCGTAGCATGGAGATTTGTTCACGACAATGGAAATATATATGCTGGTCATATGAAGACAGTGATATGCAGCCTATGTGGACAGCCCCAGCAATATACGCAGCAACACTATTGATGAGCCCCAAATTGGGCAACTTATTGGGCTCATTTTGCCTAATTGTCCTTGTTCAATCCTTGTTCAATCCTCCATTTTTCATAGATTATGCATTTTTTTTAGTATGTTTATGTCATTTGAATGAATAAGGGTGGTAACTCTACCTAGGAGGCTAATACGTGGTTATTTCAGGTTTTTTGGACAAATGTTGGAGCAAAACCAAGCAATCATGGGCTAGGTGACAGCCAAGCTTGAGGTGAGGATTTGTAGGGGGGTTGTCCCTGACATTAAATGGCCCTTACTCGGGATCTCCACCCTCAACTCCGAGCTCACAGGCCACCAAAACGGATCCTAAAGGCAGCCAAGCAGATTTGGGAAGAGGGACTGTCTACTAGCAGTTGCGACAGCCGAGTCCCTTGAATTTAGGAGGCCTACTAGGCCCTCGTGATGTATAAATAAGAAGGCCTCAGCCTTCGTAGTTTAATTTTGAAACTATTGCATTTTTTTTCACTATAGTGCTATCATTTTCAACTCGTTTTCTTGTAGCCATTGTGGCATAACTTTCGGGTGATGACTATTTTTTGATAATGACAAGCAGTCCTATTTCGTATCAGCTCTGAGTTCCTTATAGGAGTCGTAGCTCTTAGGATTGGACCCACCTGAGAGCCAAGGCCTCCTTTATGTATTGCTATTTATCCTTTATGTATTGTTATTTATCCTTTATGCATCGTGGTTTCTCCTTTATGCATTTGCAAAATTATTTCTGTTAGGCAAATTAACTTGTGTTGATTAACTAGGTCGTGTTGATGGTTAGAAAGGCTTTTGATGTTTAGATTAAGTTGGTAGGATATCAACAAGGAAAAAGGTTCATAAAAGGCCAACGAGCACCTTTGGTTTCACCTCTCCCTCATAGGATCAGGGGTTGGGATCAAAGTAACCTTGCTGTCCCAAACAAAAACACTATTTTTGCTTTGCCATGCAATCACTAGTGTACGATTTTCATTTGCAGAAGTTGGTTACATGTTCAGATCTTTGAATGCTTTGTTGCATAGTTAATATACATGGTTTCCTTGCAAATAAAGCTTCTGTTCATTCACTTTACTGTTAGCTAGATTAGATTAGGTTGGTATAACTAGGTCTTTGATTACTTGCAAGCCTTTATTGGTTCAGTTGGAAATATACATTGTAGAGCACCTATACCACTTCTTCATCCACCCGAACTTCGTCAAACCCATCTGTTCCATCCCCTAACTGGGTTTCTTGCCTCGCGTTTGTCATTTTGCCCACATAACCCTACCTTTTTGTGCAACCATTGTTTCAGCCTTCTTTGAGCAAATTCAGCCATCTACACCTTCTCCCAACTCCATCCACCAGTCCCTGGACCACTTCAAACCCCTGTCCTACCTCCATACCCACTCCTTCATCTTTCCTCACTCATCCATCCTCCAAAATCCCATTTCTGAACATCCTGTAGAAATTTCTGAACATCCTATAGAAATTCCTGAACACCCTGTAGAACCCCTGCAGACTTCCTGTAGAAGCTCACAAATGAGGTTTCTTGATAGCCAAACTCTATGAAACTCTCTGGAAGGGTGTTAGGGACCCCTTAGGCCCTCTCTGAACCTTCCCAACCTCTTCCAAGCATTTCTTCTCGCTGATCCACCTCTGCACAGTTAAGAACAGTGAAAGCCTATGCATGATAATTCTGATAACTTATTCAAAAATACAAAAAGATGTTTTCTTTGGATAAAGGTAGTCTAGACACATGCATTTTACCTTCCTAGAAGTAATGGCACCTCTTTTAGTAGCTTGCATCCTCTTTTTTGCATCAGTGAGACTAGCTGGTTAGATTAGGGTTTGCTAGGGTTTGCGCTTTCTTTCAGCTCTTCAGTTTCTTTTCGCAAGAATATTAGCTTCCTTTGAGTTAGCTTCCATCCATCAGTTAACAAAAGCTTCTTTTGTGAGCCCATAGAAGTTGGCTTGAGCCCTAGCGGACTTGTGCCAGCTGACCAGTGACAGCTGCGACAAGAGCTAGTACTTGTGCATACAGCACCGTCGCTTCCAAGTTTGTACGAACTACCAGGTTGATAAAATGAGAGACAGGAAGCCCCAGGAGTTGTAGCATTATTGCGACAATACTGGAGCTCACCACTTGGGTAGCAATTTCTCAGGATGGGTTGGTATTTGACTTAGTGGTGGAGGCATTAAAACCGCTCTAGGGTTGTTCCATGGAGATTGGGCCATTTTTGAGTTGCTGGTAATTGCAAGTGTAAGGGATGATCCTTGAGGATGAGAATATGAAGATATTATGATCTTGGATGATTGTGGAAGAGGGGTTGTGGAAGGCGGATGAGTGTTTTGAAATGAGGATGTGGGTGGTTGACTTCGCGGTGAGGGGGTTGAGATGGACGATGTAGATGAAAGAGTCTCACTGTCAGAGTGCAGTGATGTTTTCCTTGCTCTTTTCCTGGTGGAAAGAGGGATTTCAGTTGGCTGGATGTCAAATTTTCCGCTCTTTAACCTGGTCAGGGAATGAGCAGGATTGTACTGCAAAGTCACAATGCTTTGAGATTTATCAGATCCCGGTGTAAAAATAGGAACTCCCTAGAGTTTGTGAATACGAGTTTGAACTTCAGGGGGTTCGATGGCAGGTTGGTCTGAAATATTAGGGTATGTAGCAGCGGTTGTTATTCGACCGACTTCTGATTCTGATTTTAAATGTACTGAGGAAGTCAGGGGAGTTGATGAGGGTGATTTACTCTCGGAATGGTATTTAGATTTTGATTTAGGTTCCATTCATAGTTCGGCCCTCCTTCTAGCGCCAAATATGTTGAAGCCCCGAAAATCGGGTCGACAACAAGAGGGATACCCACCCGGTCCGGACCTTGGTTGGCAGCTCCTTATCCGTTTGGTATAGCGGGTCCGACTGGGGATGACGGGACCAGTTTCCCAACCTTGGGTGTGTGTGTGTTTGTGTGTAGAGTTGAACTATGCTGATTTAAGAGAAATTTAAAGCTAATCTAATTCAGACTCTTTAAATTAACTTTATGCTATTGTAATCTAATGAGAAACAACACATCTAATCTACACTAACTCGGGGTGTATATCTTCTATATGCGATCTAAAAAGATTTCGAACAATAACCGGTAATAAATATCATTCAGATATCATAAGAATAGAAATCATTAAAGATAAACCACTTTGCATAAGAAGTTAGGCAAAACAGTTGTGAACAACATATCGCATAATAAGTTATTTATATGTTAGACATAAACAATATGACTCCACCGTACAAAAGTGCCAAATGATAACCCATACATTCATATAATGACATATAAACAACTGAAACTATAAATCACTTAAAGAACATAAGCCGAAATAGTCAAGAGATAAAAGTACCATTTATGACTGATTCCACTCATAAGCTTCAAGAAACAATGATTTATCTCTCCTTGCTCTAACATCTAATAAGAGTACAGAAGTCCAACATCAGTAGCAGATATCAAATGCAAACATTAATAAACCTTGATCCATCCATTCATCAAAACCACCTCCGAGGGCGCAAAAGTGCATGTTCTGAGGACCCGTTTTTGACAAATCTCTGGACCCTTCTCTAAATGCCTGAGAAGGGTTTAAATACTGCTAGCTAATTAACTTGATTACATAAATTTAGGATCCGGTTTTCAAATGATCGTCCTTCTGATAAAGCAAATTATTTCTAAAATTAAATCTGACTTTGAACTATTTCTGTATTTGCTCCTTAGTGCTGTAAGCGTGTAGCATTCACCTTAGAAGAGTTGGTTGGTTGCCTTCCCCTTTCATATGTGCTATAAAAATAGAAGTAACAAGAGTTGGCACAACTTTGTGGTAAACTATAAGATATTTTAGAGAATCTCCCGCTGGCTTGATGTATACTTGGAAATAACTCAAGTTTCCCTCAGAATGGTTCTGCTTTTGCTATTTTGGTTTCTGTCTTTGCGGGTGACTTGATGAGTTAAAAGACTTTAGTTTCTGAGCAATTCTCTGGATTGAAAACTACCTCTGTTCTTCGTGGCGGGCTTTTTTGGCGCGTAAGTTTTAGGTCTTCTTGTAATCATGTTGCGCCTTTAATTCTTGAACTTCAGATGACCTATCGGTCATTAGCATCTATTGAGTGATACTTTAGAGTATGTGGTTCTATTGCATGCGGCGCCTAGTTCTGAAGAGATCTCTTCTGTGCCCTTCGAGCATTGGTGCTTTCCCCTTTTCCTTAGATAATTCCTGCAAAATTGCTCCATGTTATGTCCTGTTTTATAGTTTGTGTCAAGGAAAAGAGTAATGGAAATAAAGATTGACATGAAAGCTTCAGATCTTGCATGTGTATAATTATGACATTCAAAATGAACTGACTCATCGAAAAACGAAAAGCAGCCATTCGTACAATAATTAATTTCCTTTTTTAAAGCGCACGTTTAATTCTGATTAATGGGCAGCTTTCCTTGAATAATGTGCCGAGAAAAATCCACGCTCATCGCAGATCACAGATCGCAGATCGTAGATCGTAGGTCACAGATTTGTGTTATTGTGTTCCGCTTTACGCGATGTTGCGATATGCGATGTCGCACATCGGCCGTCGGCGATTTCTTAAGTTTCTTATTTACGGGCGCTTATGGTGAATGCGATGCAATGAATTTCGCATCGTTCCTTTGTAGTTTGTTATGCCCATAAAAGGAATGTTTCCTTGCTTTGCTGCGATAAAATTCTAAGGAAAAACAAAAATGTTCGTAGAGATGTTTGTTTGAATTTTTTACTAAGGGTCCCCTATTTGCTTGGTGTTATTGCTAATATCAAATAAAAGAGGGGGGTTGTGGGTGGCCACAACAGTTTGATAGAGCCTCTTCTTTACTATCTCAAGCTTTAGCAAATTATGATCTTGACACCTTTTAAGAAGTTTCAGGCCATCTAGATTGGGATGTAGCTATGAATGAAGAATATCGTTCAATACTCAAAAATGATACATGGGATATTTTTCCTCTTCCAAAGGGACAAAAACTTGTTAGAGGCAAATGAGTTTATAGAACCAAGTTTGGATCACATGTAAAAGTTGATAAACATAATGCTCGTCTTGTTGCTAAGGGTTTTTCACAAGTTGAAGGCATTGACTATAGTGAAATCTTCTCCCCTATTGCAAAAATGAACTCTATCTGCCTCGTTCTTTCCCTTGTTGCCTCTTTCAAATGGGAAGTCCATCAGATGGATGTTAAA
>APFE030403502.1:0-16209 GCA_000404065.3 Pinus taeda
CATTTTATTTTATTCATTTATTATTCTTTGGTTATTAATATATTTAATTCCTTTTTTAATATATTCAATTTAAATCACCAAGGATAAGTAAAGGGGGGTTTTAGAAAGTTTTTCTTTGGTTATTAATTTATTTAATTCCCTAGGGACAAGAATGCTATTCTATTTTATTTTTATTAAATATTATTCTATGGTTGTTAAATTAACTTATTTAATAATTTAAAACATTTTGAAAAACAAGAAGGTCAAGAACATGACCATTAGTAAAACACTAAGTCAAAGGAGAAACCCTAGGAGGAATGAAAAGATAAGGCTCAAACGAGAAGGATTTGAGAAATCTAAGGGAAACCTCAAATGATCTAAAAGGTTGAAAAGGGAGGGGAAGGGAAAAGGAAAGTAAGACTAAGAAGAAAGGGCAGGGATCCAACAACTACTGATCTTCCAGTTGTCATCTCTATTGAGATTGTTAGGCCTTCTTTCAATTTCAATAGCTTCCCTAAATTTACAGTGATGGAACTACGCAATCTTGGCAATAACCTTGGCCTCCTCTATACAAACATGATGCTTGGTCTTTTCTGCATGCTTTGCTAACGCTGAAGACTTGGTTCTCCCATGTCTTAGGTCAGCTGCATGTTCATTGATCCTTTGGTGGATGGAGTGCTCTGGTTTCCGTTTATACTTGTATACCTATAAAGGAGGCCTTGGAAGTGATCTATTGCTTGACAGATCCCGATATCGCACATTTGGTTGAGATCTATCTCACTTCCACTTTTTTCTATTTCGAGGGTGAGTTCTTTGAACAGACCTATGGTATTGCCATGGGCTCCCCCCTATCCCCTATTGTTGCGAATCTTTTTATGGAATATTTCGAAGCCAAGCTTTAGCCTCGACCCATCTCCTACCGAGGCTGTGGAAAAGGTATGTAAATGACACTAATGTCATCTGGTCCCATGGCCAAGAGGAGTTGGATCTCTTCTTCAATCACCTCAATTGTCAGTCCTCTGCCATCAAGTTCACCATGGAAAAAGAGTTCAATAGTTGCCTCCCTTTGCTGGATATTCTAATATCTAAGAATAAGGACGATTCACGCTCCCACTCAGTGTTCCAGAAGAAAACACATACTCAACAGTCTCTTCATGCCGATTCCCATCATTTCCCTGCTCAAAAGTTGGGTGTTCTTAACACCCTCGCTACTCGTGCCCTTAAGATTTCTGATAATGAGAGCTTTGATAAGGAGAAATCTCATCTCCTTAATGTCTTTGTAGAGAATGGCTATAGTAGGCGCCTAGGTTAGAAGGCTTTCCTTAAAGCCTCTTGGAATTCGTTAATTAAAAAAGAACCTAAAGAATGCCTACTAGGTGTCAATCTTCCCTATGTCCAGGGTACCACGGACAAGATTGCTCGAATCCTCAGAAAGTATGACATTCCCTCAACCTTTAGGCCCCTCAACACCATTCTTAAATCCCTCCGGTCGGTGAAAGATCTCATTGACGCTAAAGACATGAAGGGAGTCTACTTGATCCCTTGTTCTTGTGGGACACCCTATGTTGGGGAAACAGGCGCTTCAGCCACCAAAATATCAACAAACATGCAGGTGACCTAAGACATCGAAGAACCATGTCTTCAGCATTAGCAGAGCATGCGGAAAAGACCAAGCATCATGTTTGTATAGAGGAGGGCAAGGTTATTGCCAAGGTTGCGCAGTTCCATCACCATAAATTCAGGGAAGCTATTGAAATTGAAATAAGGCCTAAAAATC
Organism: Pinus taeda; assembly: GCA_000404065.3. Taxonomy (NCBI): domain Eukaryota; kingdom Viridiplantae; phylum Streptophyta; class Pinopsida; order Pinales; family Pinaceae; genus Pinus; species Pinus taeda. The sequence goes on from APFE030403502.1 coordinate 1,757, forward strand.
TCAATAGAGATGACGGTTGGAAGATCAGTAGATGTTGGATCCCTGCCCTTTATTCTTAGTCTTGCTTTCCTTTCCCCTCCTCCCTCCCGCCCTTTTTAACCTTTTAGAGCTTTTGAAGTTTCCCCTAGATTTCCCAAATCCTTCTCGTTTGAGCCTTATCTTTTCGTTCCTCCTAGGGTTTCTCATTTGACTCAGTGTTTTACTAATGGTCATGTTCTTGACCTTCTTGTTTTTTAAAATGTTTTAAATTATTAAATAAGTTAATTTAACAACCATAGAATAATATTTAATAAAAGTAAAATAGAATAGCATTCTTGCCCCTAGGGAATTAAATAAATTAATAACCAAAGAAAAACTTTCTAAAAACCCCCTTTACTTATCCCTAGTGATTTAAATGAATAAATCAAAAAGGTATTAAATATATTAATAACCAAAGAATAATATATGAATAAAATAAAATGGAATTACATTCGAATATATAATATATTATAATATTTTTAATTATTTATTAGGAAGAAAATTTAATTACTATAATTATAATATTAGTTTTTATTACCTTTTGACTAAAAAAAATAAAATGGTATTACATTCAAATATATAATATATTATAATTTAATTACTATAATTATAATATTATTTTTATTACCATTTAACATTATAATATTATCTAGCCGTTTTTTATATAGTCGTTGATGGTCAACCTAGTCAACCTAGCCATTTGGAAGATCTGCTCTCCCTATTTAATATGTAACCATGATCTCACTCCTCAACTTGTCCTGACAATAACCACAAGTCTAGCTGGTTCGAAACGCATCGACAAAGGTTTTCTACATGTGATTTACGCTGAAATTCTTCTTATAATCCTTAAACAAGTTGGAAATAATGCTTTTCAACTAGATTTTCCTTCATATATGCAAATGTATTCCGTTGTGAATGTGGAAAATTTACGTTTGTATGAACCTCCTTTAATTTCTGATCATGAAAGTGACATTCAGCTGTCATCCATAGATGACTTCTCACCAGAGTTTTTAGATGAGCTGAAAGAGGATGCTATCCTTGACAGAAGGACACACACTTCAAGGAGGGGAAATGTTGATTATGTTTAGGTTGGTCTTAAAGGCAGCAAACCGAGTAAGGCACAGTGGATGGAGGTGGAAAAGGTGAGGGAGATGTACCCTCACCTTCTTAACAGGTAATTGAAGGCTTTTGGGGTCCAAAAGCTTCTCATTTGTGAGGTGTGATTAGGTGATCATGTCCTAAGTGGAAAAAATGCTCAAATTTTGAATTTCTCAGAATTGGTTGAAACTAGAATGACAGGATAGGCCTTGTCAAAACGATCCCGTAGCTGCAAATGGCACTCCAATCCGACACTGTATGTGAAATTTATTCAAGTTTGAAAATTCACAATTTCATGCAAAAGTCCAGTTTGACTTGGGTTGACTTTGAATAAAAATATATTTAAAAAAGAATATTTCGAGAATATTCCTCAAAATATTCTAAGAATATTCCTTGGAATATTCCTTGCTGGCCAATGAATGGACGCCAAGTGGCCTCCCCAGAGGCCGCCACATGGCTCTAAGGAGTTTATTATGGAAAAATTATTTGAGAGTTCATAGGATTCGATCGTAGGTCTCTGTGCTACTAGCCCACAGGCCCGACTGGCCCACCTACATGATGGTTCTTAACATTCAATGGACTTATTTTATATTTAAAGTTTGATGAAGTGAAGTTTGGGGCGGAAAGGGGCCAACCCCCTAACCATATGACCTGGGCTCGGAACCACACCCCAAACACGGCGGTGAAGGTTAGGCGACGGTTACGGTTAAGCTTAGCTGTTCACATGACTCGACGGTGATCTCACAAACATTTATATGTTACGGTTTCATACCGTTGGCTTAACAGTTCCGCCGGTGGGGGTCTAGTTGGCCCATGTCACAACGACACCAAAACAGTTAATGCTACAGCTAACGGTTCCGACAAATTTTGCGCAGTGCACCATTCTAGGCGGAGTTTCCAAAGTTAGCTGGGTTAATTTCAGTTAATCCAAATTTAGTGGAGTTTTTTTAGGTAAAATTGGAGAAAACTTTTGGAGGTCATAACTTTCATTAGGGAGATCCTTTTGGAGCGAATTTGTTTTTGGATTTTGGGTATTCTGAGCATTCCAGAGCCAATGGTACATGTTTTAGAGCCAACAGAGCTCATCTTTAGGTGTTTTTTTAGCAAAGAAGCTTGGAGATCCATTAGGGCCTAGGGAGTGTTGGAGCTGTATTGGGCTATGGTTAACCATTGGAGGTAAAACAAAAGTCATTCTTGACTGTTTTTTGTGTTCTGAGCTCATTTTCACAGCTTATTTTGCCTGTTTAAGCTTTCTTATCACTGTATAATCAATTTGAGCATCTAATCAAAGCAAGGACATGCCCATTTGGGGGCCTTGGACCCGATAGATGTAGCCTAGGAGGGGTGAACTGCCTTATCAGCTATTGTGTTATATTATGTGATTTTATCTTGCTATGTTTTTTAGATTTGATGTGCTAAACAGGAAAATGAAATAACACTCTTTCACACATAAGACTCAGAAATTTACCAAAAACACTTTGTTTCAATTGCAAGACATTAATAACAATTTTCACATATAATTTAAGGGAAATGAATACCTTTAACAACAAATACAAGTAGTGCCATTTTTAGATCAATGAAAGAGCAACATACAGAGCATAAATGAGCAAACGCAGATGTTGAGGTATAAAAGGTGTCTTTTTAACTCCTAATTATCTTCACATTAGTTTATCAATCCAGGCAGGATTTTCTATTTCAAGAGTGTACACAGTTTGTGGTGGCTATTTACTCAAGAGTAATGTTTCTAAATTGCACTACAGTGTTTTCAAATACAAGAGTAAATGGATGCTTTAAATAAAACTCACTTGCAATTAAAGTAAACTCAATGCTCTGAAACTAAATCATTTACTCGACAAAGTAACAAAAATTATGAGTCAAGGATACAAGAAAAACAAGTGAATCCACCAGGGTCGGGCCCTTAGCTGCTAGTGAACACTGCCGGATTACTTCAGTATAAAAGAAGGAACAACAACTGTATTATATATTAATCATATGAAAAATAGTTATAGCCAGTTCATGCTCTATTTCAACAACGAGAGTTGATGATAAAAGTAAAAATACAAAAGTAATTTCTGAATAATCTCCCCTTGTTCTTCACAATCGATATCCCTTTTATAATGGCCAGGCGGAAAAATAGGAACAACAGATAGAACAGTGACAATGATCCCTCATGATCAAGAGATCCAGAGAGATCCGCTCAATCTCCTTGTACTTGCCTTGACTTTTCTCAAGTTGTTCTTGAACTTGCTGATGTATAAGCTGAATTCTTTCAATGAACATGTGAGCTTTGTCAATGTCACTATTCCCATCAATGGCAACATCCCTCTCAAGAATGAAATCTAAAGGTGACTCAGGCAAATACCCAAAACAAGCTTCAAAAGGTGAAGTATTTGTAGAATAGTGCTTGGCCCGATTGTACGCATGCTGAATGTAATGCAAGTTCTCATCGCAAATCTTGGGATGCTTGCTATAATAACCTCTCAAAAGATGTATAATGGTTATGTTCACTACCTCTGTTTGACCATCTTTTTGCAGATGGAAAGCAGTACTCTTCTTCAACTTGGTGTCCATCATCTTCCATAGATTGGACCAAAAATTCCCAACAAACCTGGAATCCCTATCACTAGCAATAGAAGTAGGCAAGCCATAATGAACCCATACATGTTGAAAATATAAATCAGAAGTTTGTTCAGCAGTTATATTTTTCTTACATGGCATAAGAATACACATCTTGTTGAATCTATGAACTAATACATAAAGATAATCATGTTGCTTTCTAGATAATGGTAGACCTCCTACAAAATCCATAGAAATACTTTCCCATGGTCTAGAAGGTACTGGCAATGGCATATATAATCCAATATTCCTATTGCTAGGCTTTCTTGTAGCACATAATGAACAACCTCTAATGAAATGTGAAACACTATCTACCATGTGAGGCCAATAACAATACCTCTATAAATGTGCCACCGTTTTTCTTACCCTGAAATGTCCAGCAATAAGAGAAGAATGAGCTTCTCTCATGATACTTAGTCTCTCTCCCTGTAGTATACATAAATTGCCCATATGAAACAGCAAATTATTACGCAAATGAAAATCATTCTCCTCAACATGATTCCCTTCACTCAAGTTAGCATACACACCCTTAAAATCAACATCTGATGCATACTGTTCTATGTAGCTCTCATGTACAATAGAATCATTCTTAAGTAAAGTAGTAGCACTAAAAATAGGCCTTGAAAGCATATCAGCAACTTTATTGAAAATAACTTTCTTGTACCTTATTACCAAGTGAAATTTTTGTAGGAAGCCCATCCATCTGAAACGTTGTGACTGCTGCAATTTACTTTGCGACTGAAAGTACTATAAAGGTTGATGGTCGGTATGAACAACTGTTTCTTTGCCCATCAAATAGTGTTTCCACTTTTTGACGCTTTGTACCAACGCATACAACTCCTTATCATATGTAGGATAATTCGCAATAGCACCATTAAATGTCTTAGAATGAAATGCAATAGACTTACCATGCTGTAAGAGAACTGCACCCATGGCATAATCACTAGCATCGGTCTGAATCTCAAATGGTTGTCTTAAGTCTGATAATGCAAGAACTTGAGTTGAACTTACTTTCAAAGACTTGAAAGCTTTTTGTTTCTTTCCTATCCATTGGAAAGCACGCTTCACAATTATCACTGCATACATAGGAGCTGCTATGGCAAAGAAGTTAGAAATGAACTTCTGACAATACTGAGCTGCACCCAAAAAACTTCTTACCTCTGTAATGGATTTGGGAGTAGGCCAATTCACAATATCTTCTACCTTAGAAGGATCAATTCTCAAAGCACCTCCTCCTACTATGCATCCCAAATAAACCAAAGAAGTCTTTCCAAATTCACACTTTGACATTTTAAGAAATAACTTATTTTTCTTCAAAATATCAAGTACTTTCTTAACATGCATGACATGCTCTTCTCTAGTCTTGTTGAAATTAATATGTCATCTAAGTAGACAATAATGAAATCATCAAGAAAAGGATGTAAGACATCATCCATTACCCACATGAACATTGCAAGTGCATTGCATAAACCAAACGGCATAACAAGCCACTCAAAGAGTCCTTGTTTGGTTTTAAAAGTTGTCTTCCAAATGTCACTTTCTTCAATTCTAACTTGATGATAACCACTACGTAATTCTAACTTAGTGAAATATTTAGCATCTTTCAATTGATCTAACAAATAATCTATCCTTGAAAGTGGGTAACGATTCTTTACCGTTATTTTGTTCAATGGCTTGAAATCCACACACATGCGCCATGTTCCATCTTTCTTTGGAATCAACACTTTCGGTGACCCACATGGCGAAGTGCCTGGTCTTATGAAGCCTTTTTCCAACAATTCTTTAATTTTCTTCTTTATTTCAGCATTCTCCATGATAGACATGTGGTACATGCCTATATTAGGAAGAGGACAATCTGGATGTAAATAGATTTCATGCTGAATCTCCCTTTTTGGAGGCAAACTAGTTGGTTCCTGAAACATCTCATGATGTGCATCAACTACATCATATAAATCTGATTTAAGCTTGGAATAACAATTTTCAAATGACTCATTATTCACATCAACCTTAGGCTTGATCATAAGAAGTACAAAACTCTTACTTGAATTAACTAGCCTTCTTACTTCTCCCGCATTTACCATCGCTATATTTGTCTTCTTGCAATGTGCTCTGACAATGTACTCCTTGCCATCTTTGAAAAGATGATATTAATTTTCATAGTGATGGAAGATCGCTTTCCTGTCAAATAAGTAAATACTTCCCAAAACAATTCTAGATATATCAAGCGGTACTACATCAATTTCAACTGTGTCAATAAAGTATGCAGTAATTGCAAAGCGTAATATGCACTTTCTTGAGTCTTGTAAGTTTGCATCCTTGCATATCCACCCAAGTGGATAAGACTTTGGATGTGGAATGGTCTCAAGTTTAAGCTATTTGACAAAGTCTTCTGATATTAGATTTGTTTGTGACCCACTGTCAAACAGTGTGTCAATTTTTGTATGTTTTGAGACTACCCTCACATGGAACAATTCAATTCTTTCTTCCTCATTAGGAGCTTGTACATGATAGTTTGAAGTACTAGTACTTGCTTTAGTTTTAGTTTCCTTTCCCTTTATGATTTTCAAACCCATGGCTGCAATTTTGGTTTCATTCCCTGAATCATCACCTAAATCTTGAGGTGTATGTTGGCTAGTTGAATTGTTTATTAATTAAACAATCAAGTACCACATTAATTGTCAACCTGGGAAAGTCTTTTTATTCCAAAGGCTACCGCGTACTGTCTGTACTTAAATTCTAAAATCATTGAGAGATGTAGTATACTTAATTCTTATACTAAGTTATCACAGTGCTGATAAAATAAAAGAAATTAATTAAAATTACAAATCTAGAAAACAAAGAGATGGATGCTCTGTTGGCAGAGGATCAGGAACCTATCCTCCAGGTGAGGACATTCAGCACCTGCCCCTGGAATCAGATTGCTAACACACACCGCACTCAGATTCACCGGTGAAATACACTTGCATAACTTCAAATAACTTAATAAAACAAAGTGCTAGCAAAATAGAATTACAGAAGGTAATGCTTTAGAAACCAAACAGAGTATCTGCAGAAAGAAACTATCACACACTTACACACTTGACAAAATAAAATAAAAGAAATTAATTAAAATTACAAATCTAGAAAACAAAGAGATGGATGCTCTATTGGCAGAGGATCAGGAACCTATCCTCCAGGTGAGGACGTTCAGCACCTGCCCCTGGAATCAGATTGCTAACACACACCGCACTCAGATTCACCGGTGAAATACACTTGCATAACTTCAAATAACTTAATAAAACAGAGTGCTAGCAAAATAGAATTACAGAAGGTAATGCTTTAGAAACCAAATAGAGTATCTGCAGAAAGAAACTATCACACACTTACACACTTGACAACAAAGTAAATGGGTGAATCTTGTGAGGAAGGTGGGCCCAATCCCTCTCACAAGATTCCCCAGAACACAGAGAATAGCTTAAATGCTCAGAACGTTCTTCTATTCATCTGTCAAAAATTCGAATACAGTAAAGTTCAGTCTTGCTGATATTCTCACAAATTTCTCTTATAGACCATCCTCCCTTGACTAATGTAGATGTCTCCTCTTTATAGAGGAGACATCTATTACAATAGATTGTTACGGTTCATTCGGTTAACCCGTTTAATCAAAAATAAGAATTACAGAAATGTTGTTGCAACAGTATGATAATATATTCTTTGTTTAGGTTCTAGCTGTTACACAGCTGGTAACCATCTTCGACCGTCTTCTTTAGAATTCACACATTCCCTTCTCCGTTTCCCCATACTATTCCGGTTTTCAGTTTTGGTAACTGTGTTCTACCCGGACAACTGCTTGATCAGCCACGTCAGTGTTCCTCAGATAGTTGCCATTGTTGTTCCCAGCTGATGCAAAATACCCGCTTTAGATGGTTTCTATTGCTGACTGTAGCAACTGCGTAGTTGCTACTTCTGGTGTTGCAGCAACTACGTAGTTGCTGTTTCTGGTGTTACAGCAACTATAGGTTATAATTCCTGCGGGCTTAAGACAATTACTTAGCAATTTAGTCAGCTTTCCAAAGATAAATACAAAGGTACTTACGAATATGCAGTGAACAATTAAACATATAGATATGCGGGAAGTTACTTCATACCTTGGGGTGATTAAGTCATTGTGTGATCAAGGCTTATAACTTGTGACTGGAAAGGATCATATTATGATGAAAATATAAGGTCAAAATTGGTCAATTATGGGTCTTAACATCCCCCCCAACTGAAAATATTGCATGTCTCCATGTAATGTTTTACTCTGAATCTGAGTCGGAGTATTGGGATGAACAATGTAAATTACTGAGACAATAATTGTAGGAGGTGACGTCGAACTTCTTTCTGAAACCACAGACAGTCTGCATCTGTCTCCATGCTGCTGCCTCCTCCTTATTGGATAACCCAAACTGACCCTTATATTGTTCCCCGGATAACCATAGAAGTGGAAATTTAAACTTGTAGCCCATCCAGCTCTCAGCACAGTGTTGCATGCATCTAATATAGAAAGGTACCCTTGTAAGTGCTACCTGCAAATTTCATGGATTATAAGGGTGATATTCTTTCCTTTCTTTGGGGCAGTTTTCCCAAAACAAATTATTTGCTTTAACAGCCAACGATGTCTTGGTTTTTAAATAGTGCTGACAGTGTTTCAGGGCTATTGCTTGCAATTGTCTGAGGTGATTTTTAATATCAGAATCCTTTATCAATGTTTGGTGTTGTACAATAAAAGTAGCTACATTCTGTGGTTCAGCCCTAATCCACAGAAGGCAATTTTGTTCATTATGTTGGGCTGAGATGAAGGCATTCTGCCATGTGAGTTGGTTGGATAAAAAGGAAATGAAGGCTCTCAGCTGTATGTCACCAACCACAGGTAGCATATTCCTGTTCCTTTCTTCGGACACTACTTCATTGTGTAGATAAATCTCACATAACAGGTTTTGGTCATTTTTAGGTGCCTCTGCAAAAGTTTGCATAAACTATTCTGCTATGACCACCTGATGGGGTCTACCTTCTCTTACAACTTTTATCTGTAATAACATCAATCTCTCCCTCAAAAATGTTGCATAATTAAAATATGGTTTCCTCATGGCCAGTATTCTTTGAAATAATTCAAACATCTGGGACAATCTGGTTTTTAACTCTGTGATTTCTTTATATTGAGCTCTGCATTGCTCAAGTGCTTCCCAGTTCCTGTATGCGTGATTAAACCAGGTCCCTTTTTGCTATTCGAATGCTTTTCCCTATGACTGCTCATGCTCTTTGCACCATTTTCCTTTCAATGCCTGAAAGCTTTTTGTTTCTATGCATGCATCATTAACAGAGGGAGACTCTGTTTGTGTATAAGCATCAGTAAGGATAATCTGTTCTGTTGGAGTAGACTGGGATACTCCAACATATTTTTCTTTGTTTGCAGCTAGTGTTTCTTCCTGTTGTTGTCTTGATTCACTATGTTCTATGGTAATTTGGGTAGGCCGGGGTAGGTCTGTACCTTTTTCCTCATTTGCTGATTCCTGTGTAAATACTTCCTTCATGACAATTTGGGTGGGCTATGGTGAGTCTGTATTCTTCTCTTTTACTGATTCCTGTGTAAAAATTTCCTCCATAATAATTTGGGTGGGCCGTGGTAAGTCTGTATCCTCTTATGCTTTCCTCTCTGCTGGGGAACTTACTGGTTCTTGTGTGTCAGTAAGTTCTTTAATTTGATCTTCTTTCTCCTCCAGAGAGCCTGTTGGTTCTTGTGTAACAACAGGTTCTTCTGTCTGCACTTTCTCTTGAGAGCCTGTTGGTTCTTGTGTAACAATAGGATCTTTCATTCCAACAGAGGGTTGTGGTGTTTCTGTCTGTGCAACAACAGGTTCTTTCGTGTCATCTGCAACAGTGGCAGTTTCCTCCATTGGCTCTGCCACTACCTTGTATCTCGCTTGAGTATATATTTCACCACAAGTGGCGCACATATACTGATTATCTTTACTTTTCTCTACTGCAGAGGCTACTCGCGCTAAAACATGCAGGCTGAATTCATTTTGATATGCTTCTTTAATCCTTATTATCTCCTCCTGATAATCCTGAATCTGTGATTTCAGGAATTCAATTTCTTCCTGCAAGGCAGGTATGGTGGGCTGATCTTGCGGGGCAGTAAGCTCCAGTGGAGGCAGAGGTTGCACTTCATCATCTTGGTCAATATTCCCCGTAGGTGGTTCTTGTGTGTCACCTGGGGAAGTGGCTGGTTCTTGTGTTACAGCCATTCGGTCACTATTACCTTGGGTGTCGGCAGCTGGTTCTTGTGTGTCAGCTGCCTTAACATATGATCTCACGAAGCTATGAACGCTCTGCATCTCAACTTTTGAGGGTGAGGGAGAGGGGCTTTGGGGACGGGTGGGGGTACGGATTCTTAAAGTAATGGGTGGTGAACTAGGGGGTTTGGAATTTTAGCTACTACCGATGACCGAGTTCTTCATTTTGGTAGGAAAGCCGTAAATGCAGGCATTTTTCTCTTCAGGCCAGTTTCAGGGGTAGTAGCCGGAGTAGCAGATGTCTTAGCTGAAACCCTGGTTTTTCTTCTTTTTGGTGGGGTTTCCTTCCTCTGTCGCTTTTGTCTCTTAAGCAGGGTAATGGGGATATTATCGTCGGAGTCATCATTAGAAATGCCAAGTATGGGGGTGGAAGGACTAGCCTTTTCGGGAGATGGGGTTGTTCCTGCGGTCACTTCTACTACTGCTTGTTCGGGGATGTGCTCTGTCTGCTGAGAATTTTGCAGATGGATTTGCTCAGGCATGTCCTCTGTTTGTTGAGGAGGTTCATATTCTGGTTGTGGAATTTCAGCTTCCTGCTGGGGATGAATAGGGGGTGGAGGATTATTTAAAGCAAGGCCTCTATTAATGAGTAATTGGATTAACTAGTGATGTTTTAGGGAAAGAAGTGGGCACTTCGCGTTAACAGCATATCGTGACATGTTCTTAAGACAACCCAATAGATAATATGGCATATTTATCAACTGACCATTTCTCAAATGATTTAACAGCATGAAATCGTGCTGGTAAATTACCTGATAGCGGCCCTCGCACATCAGATATTGCTTGACAAATTCGGCAATTCTTGGCCATGGTGGAGGTAACGACCGAAGTGCTACGCCTCTGCCCTTAGGTTCTATCTGCTCGCCTGGTCGAAGAAAATCCTCCTGCGCGTTGAGAATCAGGTGCTTCCTGCTGAACCATCGTATGCCATTAGCTGGTAGCCCAGTAGTTTGGGCTATTACTTCCTCTGTCACTGGAATTCGAATTCCTTGAACGACAGAGAATCCTTCCGTTAGATTGCATGCGAATTCCAGGACTTGTTGTTCGTTAAAGTCCGGAAGTCTCCTGAAATATTCTATCCAGCCTGCTTGCAAGAAAATCTGGTAAATGTCCAGATAGAGTTCAAGGACTGCTATCGAAGCAGGTTCATATGTGATGAGAGGTCCTCCCATGGCTGTTGTTTCAGTGAATTTCCGAGTTTAGAGCCGAGCTTCCAATTTCGGTTCAGAGTAAAGCGTCGCAAATGGTAACATGCAGTGATAGGGTGACTCTTACATATTACCGGGAGAATTAAGGGTGGCGGCAGTTGGCGTGGTATATCATTATTGGAGTTGCTTTGGTACTCCCCCCCTTCTACGTGTGAGCGATTTGATTGGAAGTATAACTAATTGATAGTCCTATCAGCTTTCACCGCATTATCTATTATTTAATGTCCATTGATAAACGTGCATACCTTCGTATTTTACCTTTTTGGTTGCTACATCAAAAAGTGTTATCTCGTCCTCCGCTGAGTCACAATGATTACCACGGATCTGAAAGTGTGGGAATATCGGTAATTTGTAATGATAATGACGGGAAGTGATAGTAGGATGTCATAGTCATCATAAGAAGTGGTATATTTTATCGAAATTTGTTGCTTGGGGTTGCAGTGGTAAAACTGGTTTGCGTGAGTGAATTTAGCCGGGAAGGGTATTTCATGTCCGGGAAGCAATACTGGAATAGCAGGATTGGTGTTGCAGCAACAGGGAATTATCAGAAAGAAAACATTTGTAAAGACAGGAAATGTACCAGAGTGATGGAAATCGGGAGATGATGTTGCACGCACGGGAATGGTATTGCAGCAATGGGAATGGTGTTTTGGACAACAGGGGATGGTATTGTAGCAATGGGAAATAATGTTGTGACAACGGGAAATGGTGTTGCAGCAACGGGGATGGTGTTGCAGCAATGGGAAATTCCACGTTCGCAAAATAATCCCTTTGAAACTTTTGTTTTCGGCTACTTCCCAAGCTAAAATCTGCAAAATACTGAAATGTAATATCGCAATCCTTGACAGGATTTATTAATTTCTTAAAAAATAGAATATCTAAACTAAAAAAAATTGCATAAATAATAGAAATTCAAGTGCTTTGAGGGGTAGCAAGTTCCCCTGGAAAGGAATACTGTTTTATTGCCATGCAAGTGGCTTTAAAATCTTCCTTGGAAACTGGCCGCTGGTATAACCGAAGTCGGTAGCCATTTACTAACAGTGGTGTTCTGCTCCCATCAATTGTTAAAAGTCTAACTGTCCCATTTGGAAAAACAACATCCACTTCATACGGTCCTAACCACCTTGTTCTCAACTTGCCCTGAAAATTCTCAAAACGAGAATCATAAAGTAGAGCCCAGTTGCCTTTCTGGAACTGCTTCTGCTTGATGGTTTTGTCATGCCATTTGATTCTTTGTTGCTGTATCATCATTGTTTGATGGACGACCTCCAGTCTTTTCTCATCCAATTCCTGAAGCTGCTGCAACCTGGCTGTCTGTGCATCAGTTAAATCAAGGTTAACAGCTAAAGCAGTTCTCAAGGTTTTGATTTCAAACTCTACAGGGAAAATGGCATTCTTTCCAAAAACTAACTCATAGGGTGAAAAGCCTATTGTATTTCTCCAAGTAGTTCTATAGGCCCATAAGGCTTTAGGCAGTCTCTGAAACCAGTCCCTTCTGTTCTCCTTTATAGTTTTTGTCAAGATGGCTTCAATGACTTTGTTGGTACTTTCCACCTGCCCATTTGCTTGGGGGTGGTATGGTGTAGTCATCTTGTGCTTGATATGATATTTCTGGAGTGTGTCTTTGAAGCCATGGGAATTAAAAGGAGGTCCTCCATCAATGACTAATTCTCTGGGTAATCCAAATCTAACAAAGATTTCTTCAAATAAGAATGTTAGTACTGCTTCTTCATTAGCTTTAATGAGTGCTTTGGCCTCTACCCATTTAGTCATATAATCCGTGCATACTAATATGTACACTCTTTGATTAGATGGAGGATTAATGGGACCTACAAAATCTAATGCCCATTTCTCAAAAGGTTCAAGAGTTACCTGGGGATTGAGTGGCATTTCATCTCTATGGTTTGGCTGGCCCATTCTTTGACAGCTGTCACATGCCTTCACATATTTTCTGGCATCTTTAAAAAGTGATGACCAATAATATCCCATTCTAAGTACCTTGTGTGCTGTTCTTTTGTCTGCAAAGTGTCCTCCACAAGGGTCATCGTGACAAGATTTTAGTATATCATAGATCTTGTCTTCCCCAACACATCTCCGGATTTCCTGATCTATCCCCGTATGAAACATACATCCGCTTATCCAGCTGTACCTAGCGCTTTGCTGAATGATTTTCATTTTTTCTCTGTGCGATAGGTGCGATGGTAATTTTCCTGTAACTAAGTAGTTAGCAATATCTGCATACCAAGGTGAGTGGGCAGAGACTGCAAATAAATACTCATCGGGAAAAGAATCATCTACTGGAATATTTTCATTAGTTTTTAACCGAAAAAGAAAGTCAGCAACTACATTTTCTTTTCCTGGTCTATCTACAATTGTGATATCGAATTCCTGCAATAAATGTAACCATCTAGTAACTCGGGCATTTGTAACTGATTTATTCATTAAATATTTAATGGCCGAGTGGTCGGTATGCACAAAAGTAGTATAACCAGTGATGTAATGCCTGAATTTGTTGATAGCATAAATAACTGCTAGAAATTCTTTCTCAGTGACCGTATAATTGAGTTCTGCGGGAGTCATGTTTTTACTAATGAAGTAAATGGCATAGGGAAGACCATTTTCTTCCTGTCCCAGGACAGCTCCTATGGCAGTGTCTGAAGCATCAGAGGATATGTGAAAGGGGAGTGCCCAATCTGGTCCTCTTAAAATGGGAGCTATGGACAACTGATGTTTAAGTTGATCAAATGCTTTTTCACAATCATCAGTCCACTTAAATTCAACGTTTTTTGTTAATAACACAAACAGAGGGGAAGCTATCTTAGAGAAATCTTTGATAAATCTTTTGTAGTACCCTGCATGTCCTAAGAAGCTTCTTACTTATGTCTGGGTTTTGGGAATAGGGAGGATCAGAATTACTTGTACTTTTGCAGGATCGACTTGAATTCCTAATAACGAAACATAATGGCCTAATACAATGCCTTCATTCATCATCATATGGCATTTCTCAGTACTTAAGGCGAGGTGTGCTTCAATACATCGCTTGAGTACTTTTTCAAGATTCTGCAAAGCATCTTCAAAGGCAGTTCCATAAGGAGTGAAGTCGTCCATAAAAATCTCTAGAGAATCATTTACCATATCAGAAAAGATGCCTATGACCGCTCTCTAAAATGTCGCTGGTGCATTACATAGACCAAATGGG
>APFE030403515.1:0-14383 GCA_000404065.3 Pinus taeda
GGACTCTAGCTGGATAAATGCGCTCTCTGTTGATTTTGGGTAGCATCAGATATTCTCTAGCTCCGAAACCTTGTGGAGGGGCTAGAACACATGAGATCTCCAAGGCCCAGAAATCATTTGGAGAAATTCCACCCGGATTGAGAGTTATTAAAATAATTTTTTAATGGGTTCCTAAGTCTAAACTTAGGAAAATAAAAATATTAATGGGTATTAATAAGCATATGGATGATAAGCTTCTAAGAAATGAAGATCAAGTCTGTTTTAATCTTAGCCATTGATTAGAGACTTAATCTCGACCGTTGATTCATCAACATGAAAAGTGTAAGAGAAGACTTGAGAGTCATTTGGAGACACATTGGGCAAATACTTAGTATCCCGAGGGAAATCAATTCTCAAGGAGAAATATTTCGATTTCAGAGGGAGAGTTGCAGTGTGAAGGAAGAGGAGGGTTTCAGCATCAGTCGGGGACTGAAGAGGAGGTGACGCAGTGCCTCAGAGAGACGACACAGAGGGAGAACTTAGTGTCACAGTGATGCAGTGGAGGCTAAGGGGTCTCAGTGTTGCAGTGACACAAAGGAGGCTAAGGGGTCTCATTGACGCAGTGGAGGCTAAGGGGTGTCAGAATATCTCCTAGTTGAGGAGGAAAATTATCTCAAGTGTTTTCTTGAAGGCTTCTCTATGTACTGCAAATTTATTCCTTGTAAAGAGATTGCTGTTGAATAATAATAATAAACACTCATTTGCTGCGTCGGTTTTACCACATTGGGTTTTTCCGGGGACAATTGTCCAAAAATAATTGTGTTGATGTGATTGATTCTTGTGCTTGTATATCACTGTTATTTTTCTCTATGCTATTATGTGATAATTGCAGTAGAATTTATTTTAATGTTTGCTGAAGGGTTTTGTAAACAACTTATTGTGAGAAATAAGTAGGAGAAATAAATTAGTTATTGCAGTAGAATTTCGTGTTAGAAATTTTCACACTCTCTACCCACCACAACCACTCTTTCTCCTCACTCAGACGTCTTGCCAAAGTCCTCTGTGTCAAGTTTCTACCAAACATCCTTTCCTCCTCCTCTCTTGCTCCCTCCCCTTTTCATTCCGCTCCAGTTGGCTCCTCCTCTCCGCCCATCCCATGGGCTCATGTGGCCCATCCTCCTCCCTCCCATGCTCCCTTCCCCTCAGTGGTCAATACTCCCTCCTCGTCCAAGTCCCTATGGCTACTACATTCTGGAGGAACTTCCGACGGACACTAGTAACATGTAGGCTCAAGGTAGCACCCAAGTTCAATGTGGCACCAACATGGCAACCATGAAATTTCAATGTGGCAGAATCTAGCTCCATGGCCTTATGGCGACTTTTAGGTTGGTTCTCTCAATCTAGTTTGGCCTCTCAGCAGGCCTCTTCAGTATTATTTTTTGTGTGGATGGCGGACTTGTGGCATGGAGCCTCATGGTTCGCTGCGCATCAGTTTTGGTTTCTCATGCAACAACTATGTAATGCTAGATCTTAGGATCATGTTTTTGGTTAAATGTCGGTTGTTTTTTGAAAATTGTAAGACCTCTTGGCTCTGGTTTCTCCTTCTTGGGACAAAGCCCTTCAGTTTCCATCTCTGGTTTCCTCACGCTTCTTAGGGCAGAGCCTTTCAGTTTCCATCTCTGGTTTCCTCACACAGAGGCAAAGAATGCACTCTTGGATGTAAAGTATGTAAATTTTTTCCCTGTTAATATAATGTAGGTATATTTGCTTACATAATTTTTTTTTAACAACTTGTCAATTGAGTTTATATTGGGATCCTTCCCACTTAGGTTTAAGTCTCGTAGTCTTACATATTGTAGCTCCATAATAGAGTAACTATGTTGCGCTAATGAGTATATACTACGCGTTAGCTAGGTACCAACAACCTCACTTTAGGCTTCTCTCTCACTCTTTCTCTTTGAGTGAATCTATGCCATGGGTTGGCGAGGAACCTCACTCTACCTCTCTTGCAACCAACTCACTCTAAGCAACCTCTCTCTTGCAACAACCTCACTCCAAGCCCACTCCAGCTCTCTTGGAGCAACCTCGCTCTAGCCCTCTCTCTCTCTTGCTCTTAAGTGAGTCTATACTATGGGTTGGTCAGGTACTAGCAACCTCTCTCTTGTAGAACTCTAGCCCTCTCTCTCTCTCTTGCTCTTAAGTGAGTCTATACTATGGGTTGGCCAAGTACCAACAACTGCTAGGTAGCAACCTCTCTCTTACAACAACCTCAATCTAGGTCCACTCTAGCTCTCTTGCAACAACCTCACTCTAACCCTCTTTCTCACTTGTTCTTGAGTGAGTCTATACTGTGGGTTGGCCAAGAACCTCACTCTAGCTCTCATGTAACAACTTCACTCTAGGCCCACTCTAGCTCTCTTGTAGCAACCTCACTCTAGCCATCTATCTCTTGCTCTTAAGTGAGTCTAGACCATGGTTTCCCAGGAACTTCACTCTATCTCTTTCGCAACAACCTCACTCTAGCCCTCTATCCCTCTTGCTCTTAAATGAGTCTATACCGTCGGTTGGCTAGGAACCTCACTCTAGCTCTCTTGCAACAACCTCACTCTAGCCCTCTCTCTCTCTCTTTCTCTTAAGTTAGTCTATACTATGGGTTGGCAAGATACTAGAAACCTCTCACTTGCAGCACTCTAGCCCTCTCTCTCTCTCTCACTCTTAAGTGAGTCTATAGTGTGGGTTGGTCAGGTACCGACGACCGCTAGGTACTAGCAACCTCTCTCTTGCAGCAGCCTCACTCCAAGCCCACTCTAGCTCTCTTGAAGCAACCTCATTTTAGCCCCCTCTCTCTCTTGCTCTTAAGTGAGTCTACACCGTGGATTGGCGAGGTGCCAATAACCTCTCTCTTGCAGTAACATCACTCCAGGCCCTCAGGCTGACAGGGAGCTTAATTTATTTCCTCAGAGAAAACAAATTGACCACAACTTATTTAATTAAGTTAATAAGTTGAAAAACTCAACGCATCAATTATGATTTGTCCAATGGTTGGAGGAATCACATAATACCTTACCTACCTAGTTTTCAATGGCTACTTATGACATGTGTGCTCTTTGTCCACTTGTTAACTGACTCATTATATAATTACTTAATAAACCTGAAATAAAATGAATGCATATCATTATCATTATTAATAATAATTACTCTTTATATAGATGACAACAACTTATTTAGAGACATATTACCTTACATATCTAGTTTTCAACCACTTGTGACATGCATGTTCTCTATCTACTTGTTAACTCATTCGTATAATTACTTAATAAACATAAAAATAAAATCAATATATATCATTATCATTATTAATACTAGTTACCATTATTATATTTGATATTTTTGTAAATAGTTTTTGATATTATCCTATCCACATTGCTTTAAATTCCCACAAATAATATGTGTGAATTCACAGAGCAGCTCAAGAAGTCTTAAGAATCTAACCAAAAAATGCCCCACCTCTTCCACAGCCAAGTAGGTATTTTGGCAACCTCCTTTCTTATTTCCTTATTTGATCCTTCAACTTCTAAGAAGTATATGTGGGCGGGTTCAGGGAGGGTTCAGTAATCCTCATTTCATACTCTCATGAAAGGCTGAAATGAAGGTGACTTCTGTAAACCTGTCCTCGCATACTTAGTCTCTTCTTAGGCCAGGTTGACACTCCTTCATTTCCTCTCCTTGAAGGTCTAGCTGTTTGCGAACAAATCTTTCATTGGGGTTCACTGACTTCTTGGTTCCAGCTTTGGGGCCCAATATTGCTTTGCTTTGTGACAGATAGGTAATTGAATGACAAGGTCTCTTCACATCCAGTCATCCCACACATCTTTCTACTACAACTCCAACAGGTTAGGCCCACCTAGATGAAAGATTCCTACCTCTAGCTTGATCTCAACTAAGTGGGACATCGTACTAATGAATTGAATCAATAAAATGAAGGGATAGCACCTTCTCATATCTTATTAGAATTGGATGGGACAAATCATTATATATATATATACATAGATATCACCATAGATTAATCGAATCATAGTACAGATGAGTGTAGTTATAACCCTCATCGAGTAGATCCTCCACAGCAGTGACCATAACCTGTTCATAATTATATAAAGATACCATAAGCCCTGTTAGAGATAACAATAAAGGTAGTCCTTAGAGGATAACAACGCAATATGCAAAAGATGGTCAAGATATTATTGAGTGTTGGAACTGCAACGGATGGGAACACTTTGGTCACACACGTATGACGTCCAAGCAGTTTGTGAAATGTGCAAACCTGGAGATCACACAACAGAGGAATGTCCAGAAACCAAGAACATGAGATGGATAGGTGTTGAAGGAAAAGATGATGAGGAGGAACCACTAGATGTGGTACAATTAGATATAGAAATCAACATTTGAAAGAAGAATATCAGAATTTCCAGCACGACATCCAAGGCATGCAGCAACAGCCCACACAACAATTGCATATTTTCTCTTCACCAATAGTAACAAGGAAAATTTGTATAAATACACTTATGAAATCAGAGCTGCCAGTCAAGTTTAAGACTATAGCTATAGGATTCCCTGACTTAGTTGGTGCTCTATAGGCATTGTCTTTAAATCAATCAAAACCAAAAAGTAAAGTCAATGTTTTGGATGTCAACTAAAACAAATATCAAGATCAAGTGTTTGGATATCAATGGTGATCAATGGAGTTCGCTTTCCTAATACGTTAGTAGGAGGATCTGCAGTTCATGCAATTCCAGCATCTAAATGGAAGTACATTAGGTGGAATATATGGATGGGCCTTCTCTCTGCACTTTTCCTTTCTCTAGGATGGTCATAAGATTGAATGAGGTGTCTAGTTGGCTGATAGTTGTGGTGAATATAGTAGAAGGGGAATTAATACTATTGCTTTGAATGATTGGCTATGTGAGTAAGTTGTAATGTGGTATTTGGTTTTCCACTCTAAACTCTACCAATTAAAGGACAATCTTGGACTCTTCTTGCTTAACACTAAGAGGCTTAGAAAGGTAATGCTCAAGTGGAACTAGGTTACCAAGGACAGTACACACTTCACTTTTGCACAGAAACTCAACATGGTAATAAATAGTGGAAGCGACTACATGTATGTGATGGAGCCATAGCCATCCTAGAAAAATCTTAAAGGACATAAGTTTGCCTCTATAACAAAGAATCAGGTGATCAAGGTGATAGGTCCTATAGTGATAGGAAGTCTAATTGTACCCAGAGCAATGGTTTCACTTTTTCATCCATATAACACATGTTTAGTAGAGCTTTATACTCAAAAAGATATACATCAAACCTATAATCAACCATAAAATCATTCACATAGCATAGGCCCATAGTGCATATAATGTATAAAGTTATATCACATGTAGTAATGAGATCGGTGTCATCCTCCTATCACGGGTTTGTGTTCAGAGGAATCAGCTAGGCTTTATCAGGAGCTATATAATAATCAAAATAGGGACATAAGACTATTTTCTAGATGTAAGTGTGATATTCCCACTTAGCAATATTGCTAAGGGAAATATAAATCTTGCCCAATTTTGTCTTATTTCATGTTTGCACTTAGGAGATGTGGGTTTAGAGGTCCCACATGAATTTTGGGATTAAGTGGGGGCCCAAACATTAGGAAGGAAGGGAAATATTGCAGCTCTAGTGGAGCATGGGGGCCACTCCATGGAGAATTACGGTCCACATGTGGAGTACGCTCTCATTGGAGTGAAGCTGGTGGGGGAAATCGAGTTGGGCCCACATGGGCATCTTGAAGGCTCTTTGATAAATAGAGCAAGAGGCTCTCATTTTGGTTATTCATTCATCTATTCATAAACTTGTCTTTGACATAGCACGCTCGGAAGCAAGTTTGCAAGTGTTGTTTAGCACACGAATTTCTCTGAGCGGAGATCTCAACCCTTTCTTCAGTGGACTTCGAGTGCCAACCCAAGGAGGGAGTTCCATCCTTTTCCGATTGTTCCAACAGTGGGAGTGCGAGTTTGTGTGGAGGAGATACTAGCAGCAGTGGAGGGACTGTGCAGTGCCTGGAGGAGACACACTTGGGAGTTGAGGAGTGAAGGGAGATTGGGCCTAAAACTTGAGGTGGAGTCCGAGGAAGTGTTGTAGGGGGGATTTTCCAGCATTTTGGTGGAGCAACAAACTCAACATCTGCTACAGGCTACATCTTTTGCTTGTGGAGGAGGGCCAAGCATTTGGGGTCAATTTTGGAGCATCAAAACTAGGACAAACCCTTTCTGGGTTTTTCGGGGTTTTTGACAAGGACCTAAGAAATAATTTGGCAAAATTTTTTGGGCAGATTTGAGGGGTCGAACAGGGGTCCCAATTCAGCCTGCAGCTAGAAGAGCTAGGGGAAATTTGGGCTGAAATTCTGAGTTCAACATATGGCCAATTCCTTTGTGGGTTTTTGTGGGTTTTTGGTGGAGAGCCCAAGGTTAAAATCTCGGAATTTTTTGAGCAACGTAGAGGGCCCTAGCAGCAGATCTATTCAGCCAACTGCGTATTTTTGGGTATCTTCAGCGCAAAGCCTTGAGCAACATAGCAACATATCAAAGGAGGGTGTCTTATTTATCATTTGGGGCTTTGCTAGCTTGTCTTGAGCAAGCCCAGGTGCATTCCTTCCAGCACCTTATTGTACACCCACATTTATTAATAAAATAGCTCAGCAGTGCAATTTTATGGTCGGATTGTCTGCACTGTTTTATGGTGTTTTTGTCTATGTTTGCTTTGCATATTTATTGTTAATTTTACTTAGGGATATTACAATGAGAGTTTAACTTAGGCCATGGAGGCATAGAGGAGAGAGGGAGAGAGAGATGAGTTATAGAGATAGGTTGATTCATTTTAGGTATCTCTCTTTCCAAATATTTGGTTTCCTCCTCTGTGTCGAGCAATTTTCAGTTTATATTAAGGGCGGAGCGAGCTCTATAGTGATCATTATTGAGGAGATTTCTTTGGTTTTTGAAAATGTTTTTAGATTGCTTTAACCATACAACAACTTTCAACTCTTTTCTAATCCTCAAGTTGTCAATGATACAATCCTACATCAAAATTCTAATCTACTTCTTCATAGTAATTTGTTTGTGTTTATGTATTGGAGTTGTACCTGGCTATTGTGATTACGGAAACTATATAATGTATTAATTTTGGAGATCCTTATTCTTCCTCCCCCTATAGTGGCTACCTTCGTCATCCTTACCTCTGCATCCCTCAATATCTTTCTAGCTCATTTTCTCTTGATCTCTAGCCTAGGTAGGTTAGAGTCTATTCTCGAGTTGTCCTTCCTTGCTCACTGTCAATCCGTAAAGTGTACTTATCAAATATTTGTATCCCTAACAATGTTCAACCCCATCGCAGTCTTTTCCACCTATAGTTGATGGGTTGTCACTAGTGTTCCTAGATGACTTGCCATTGCCAATATAGATGAGTCTCTCTATGATAAAGAAAATTTTAGGAATGATAAAGAAAGTCTTATGAGATATAAAGTGATATATCAAGTCTAGAAACTAGTAACAAGATTATGTTAAGAGAAAGACTAGTCAATATGTCTTAGAGAATAACTCTTGTTTGTTGAAAGGCTCTCCCTATACATAGTCTAGGTCTTGGTTTCTTGCAAGTAGACCAAGGATTGAAGTTCCACCTGCCATACCTCTCATCACCTTGAAATTTGGTAATGAGGGCCTCCCACACCTCATTAACTAGATTCTATAACTATCAAGCATCTACTCACTACCTCCACCTATTGACCTTATGGTTATTCGTACTCGCTCCCCAAAAAGGAAGTGAAGATATAGCTATGTTTACTAACTATCTAACTAGACTATCTTACTAGGATGCTTATGTTATATTCTTTAGGAACTAGGAAGTAGCTTATGTTAGAAAGACCTATTACTAAATACTAACTAGTAGTTAGTTTAGGAAATGGAAATTCTTGTTTATGAACCATAGCTTTGTCTTGTTTTATAAATTTCTCATATTCTTTACAAACTTGACCTCTCCTCTCAGATCCAACAACAACACCAACAACACAAATTGATTTAGTAGTTTATTAATCTTATTCTATTCAATAACCAATTGCTTAGCCACTAGCATCTCCACCATCTTGCCCATATCCATATGCAGATCTAGTTGTAGTATAAATTTGCTACAATGATAACATGGGGAACCCACCTAGGGACTCACCACATGGGGAACCAATTAGAGTAGAATCACATAGTAGTACCAATCCCTCTAGGAGGACAACCCACCATAGTAAAATCACTTAGAGCCCATTGAAGCACAATAAAATAACAATTTTGGTTCCATCTATTAAATGAAGTTAGAGGAAGAAGGGTTTTGCCATATTTAATAGGTGCACTAAATTTGGCAGAGGGACCCACAAGTGAGACTAAGGCATAGATTTACCTTTTTCTCATCATTTTGACTTAGGAAATATAGTCAAAAAGTGAAACAATCTTAGTTATCCTTTGACATTTAATCTCAGCCATTCGTGGAAAATGGTGGGCCCGGGTTGACTTCAAGGAGGGAAAAGGGCACAAACTTAGATTATTATGCACTCGAGACTTGGTGGCAGAGAGTAGCAAGAAGAGAACACTTTAGGCTAGGGTTTCAACGAATTATAGGCTTCAAATCAACACAAATACAAGGAGATAGAGAGGTTGTTATAACATCATATCTTTTCTATCTAACGCAGACTTCAACCAGGCTATATTCAGTGTGCAAAGGAGGTCGTGTTCAGGTCGTACGAAGTTGTACAAGTTCGTAGACTACGAAGATTGATTGGGCCGAGAGGCTATGAGAGGGTGTATCAGTGTGTTGAGGAATTTGTAGAAACAAGGGAAGTTTTTCCTTCATCGTAAAATATTTTTGCCAAAATAGCGTAATAGAAGCCACCAAGTTTGCAGGTTTTTCCCAGTTGGGATTTCCTAGGTAAATCATCATGTACTGTTTTTATTTTGTGCTTGTCTTCATCTGTTCCTTTTGTTTTCCATTGCATGCCAGTTAGAAAACTCAACATATTTGTGGGTTAGAAGTTAAAGTTTAGATTTTCGTTATTTACATGGTTAAAATTTGCAGATTAGTTAGCTAGGTTTTAGAAATCTTGGATGGTATCAGAGCTTTATCTTGAAGTGAAGCCCTGCACCATGTTTTCAACCTTACAAACAAAAGGGCACAAAGGGAAGGAGTAGTAGAGCTGAAGGGTTGCGCTAGGGTTTCTAGTAGTGCGACCAAGGGTTTTAACCCACAAAATGGAGCTTTCGCCATTAAACCAGTGTACCAGGGTTTCAGGACAAGTTTGACCAACAAGATGTTGTACTAAGGTTTGAGACTAGAGCACAGTTTGGAGGGATCAACAAATTTCTGCTCATGGAAGGAGAGAATTACTATGGTGCTTGAGGAGTAGGGTGTGAAGGAGTTTGTGGAGAACCCACCAACTACACCATTTGATCCCCAGCAGCTGGCTCAATAGAAGAAGAATGATTCCAGAGGGAGGGAGTCAAAGACCACATAGCCCCACATCTTTCGAGCAAGAAGACTACTAAGGAAATGTTGACAACAATCATTTGCCAAGGCACAAGCAAAGCCAAAATAATCGTGCTAAAATACAAGCCGAGAAGCATCCAGATGGGCAAGTTTAAGCCCATAGTTTCCTATCTCACCAAATTCACTCAAGTGAAGGACGAGTTGGCCGGTGTGGGGGAGACAACACTAGAAGCAGATTTGGTGAGCCTTGCACTATTAGGGCTTCACAAATCATGGGATAACTTCCAGGATGCAGTGAGTGGTAGAGAGAAGTTTCCAGACTAGGTGCGGCTGTGGGGTGATTGTATTTAGGAGGATATTTGGAGCTCATGTTAAACATGAGGAAGAGGAGAACTTTGTCCTAGCTGGAAAAGGGGGCAAGACCAAAGGCAAGAAGGGTGTAGGAGGGGCTGAGTCCAACTCCAAAGGCAAGAAAGAGAAGAAGGATTTGTCTAAGATAAAGTGCTTCCATTTCCATCAGTTTAGACACTACGCCACCAAGTGTCCACAGAGGAAGAAGGGGTACAAGAAGGACCAAGTGGCAGCCTCAGCAGAAGTGGACGAGTTCAGTTCCAAGTTTGAGACGGAGTTTTCGCTCATAGATGGTATGGCTAACTCTGTAGCCAACAGTGTATGGTACAATGACAGTGGAGCATCCAACCATATGACTGGAAACAAGGATATTTTAGCAAGTTGACGAAAAAGGACATGTAGTTTCACCTTGAGCTAGGAGATGATGGCAGATACTTGACCAAGGGAGTGGGTACTGTCAGATTTGAGAGGGAATCTGGTAACCCTCTTCATCTCAAGGATGTCCTTTGTGCTCTAGGGCTTAAAAAGAACCTTGTTTCTATTTCAACCATAGAGGACAAGGGTTATGAGGTCATTTCAGTAGAGGAAAGGCCTACCTCAAGCCCTCAAATTATGGAGCCATGAAGCATATTGGTGCAAGGGTGAAGAACCTTTGTAGGCTACAATTTGAGATAGCCTTAGCCTTGAGTAGTAGCAAGGAGGGCCGTGAGCGTAGTCAAGACCTTGGAGAGCTATGGCATAGGTGAATGAGACATTTACACTATGGAGCGCTAAGAATCCTTAAGGAAATAGCCATAACATTGCCATAGTGCAACATACACCAACATGATGTGTGCAAGGGTTGCACACTTGGCAAGTATACCAAGACGTCCTTTCCCATTACTGAAAACTGAGCCAAGGGCATCTTGGACTTGGTTTATTTGGACTTATGTGGTCCATTCTCTTCTTTATCCCTCATGGGATATAGGTATTATGCCGCCTTCATTGATGACCATTCAAGGAAGATGTGGATCTTCTTCATGAAGAAGAAAGACGATGTGTTCTCGATGTTCCATGAGTTCAAAGCATTGGTGGAGAACCAAAGAGGGAAGAAGGTCAAAGCGTTTAGATCAGATAACAAAGGGGAGTACATTTCTAATGCTTTCAAGGATTTCTGTGCCAAGGAGGGCATTAGGAGAGAGTTGACCACATTCTATAACACTCAACAGAATGGGGTGGAAGAACGCAAAAACAAGAGTATTGTTGGAGTGGCCAGAGCCATGTTGCATGACAAAGGAATTCCATTATTCCTTTGGGCAGGGGCATGCAACATTGTAGTTTATTTGTAGAATAGGAGTCCTCATAAGGTGCTTGGACGAGTTACACCAGAGGAGGCATTCACGGACAAGAAGCCGAATCTCTCACACTTCATGATTTTTGTTAGTATTGTTTACTTCCATATGCCCTTAGAGAGCCAGAAGAAGATAGAGCCCTACAACAGAAAAGGGTATTTTCATGGGCTACAGTTACATCCAAGACATATAGGGTGTATGTACCAGCACAGAGGAAGACAATTATTAGGCGTGATGTCAAGTTTGAGGAGGAAACGACTCGTATGAAGTCCTTATAGCGTGAATTGATTTTAGCATAGGCAGAGGAGTTGTTAGCTCCTAAGAAGGAGGCTCAACCAATGCCTCAAGCCACATTACAACCAATTGGTGACTAGGTCGTACAATAGTCAGATGGGAAAGTTGCGCAGGAGGAGAGAGAAAAGCGAGCAAGGCCCACTCTAGCAATGACACCTAGCACAATCAGGGGGAAGCCAAGGTGAGCTGATTAGTTAATTCAAGAAGCTCACGATAGGGTTGGAACACCCAACTCTACATTCAGGCAAAGCAAACGACCTCAGAGATATTCAAGCTTTATGGCCTTGATGACTAAGGCCATAGACACAGAGCCTTCTAGCTACCAAGAGGTAGTCTCTTAGCAAGTTTGGCGTGATGCTATGGTGGAAGAGTACTCTTTCGTCATGTAGAATGATGTCCGGGAAATCGTCCGTAGACTAGAGAGAAGATCTGCGATTGGATCCAGGTGGGTCTACAAGATTAAGTAGGTAGTTGATGGGAGCGTGGAGAAGTACAAGGCCAAATTTTTAGCCAAAGGATTCTCTTAGGTGGAGGGCATTGACTATGATGAGAATTTTGCACCCGTGGCCCATTATTCCTCCATCAAGACCATTATAGCACTTGCATCTTAGTTGGGGTGGAAGATCCACTAGATGGATGTGAATACTGCCTTTCTCAATGAATTTGTTGAGGAAGAGATTTACATAGAGCAAACAGAGGGGTTCGAGGCACATAGCAGGGAGACACATGTGTGAAAGCTCAAGAGAGCTCTTTATAGGCTCAATCAGGTCCCACGAGCGTGGTATTCATCGATTGACAACTATATTCTAGGACTGGGATTCACCAGACTGAAGCTAACCCTAATCTGTAGTACTTTATGGTTCGGGGGAAACCTCTCATTCTTGTGTTGTACGTAAATGACCTCATACTTACAAGGGATGAGAAGCTCATAAATGACTGCAAGAAGTATCTTGCTACAAAGTTTGAGATGAAGGATATTGGACTTATGCACTATTCTCTTGGGTTGGAGGTTTGGCAGGGAGATGGACACGTTTTCTTAGGACATGGCAAGTATGCTCTAGAGATTCCACATGCAGGATTGCATGCCCATGGCCATGCCTCTAGTGACGAACTGGAGGAAGATAGATGCTAGCAAAGCAGAGCGAGTGGGTGCCACACTCTACAGGAAACTATGTATTTGGTGAACACACAACCTGACATTTGTTATGCGCTAAATGAACCGAGTTAGTTTATGGAAGAGCCTACTAGAGTACTTGGTGGCTCTAATCAATAATCATGAGATTCTTCTTCTTATTATCTCTCTTTTTGTTCTTTAGGTTAAGCTTCGGATGTAACTTTCAACACTTCTTCTCTATATGTCCGTCAATATTACAGTGGTTGTTGTGGCCGTTGGGATGATCTATTGTGTTGTGGCTGTCATATTTTTATCTTTTTCCCCTTTCCACTTCTTCTTCCCTTCCTTAGAAGCGTCTTAGTGCTCCTTCTGCTTTGATCCACTTGGTTTCCCTTTCAGCGTATGTTCTGTAGGTACTATGCTTGTATATAAGTCTCTTCCATCGACATGGGCTTGAACAACATCACTTGCTTTTGTCGATGGCTATGTAGACCTCCCAGATACTTGAGAAGTACATTTGGATTATTATACCCAACATTATGGCCATCTTTCTAAATTACGTGGTGTACTCCAGTACGCTTTGCCCCTAGTTTTGCCTAAAGTAGTGCCACCAGATCCTCTGGTGCCCTTCATACCTGATGGGGTAAAATTATGAATTTATGAGAGTTTTAAAGTCCTCCCACTTAGTCATTGGAGGATCCCCCTCTAATCTCAAGGTCTTTGTGTGGATTTTCCACCAGGATAAGGCATGGCCCCTAATTTCAGTCGCACAAATAAAATTTTTTGTTCTTCCTTGATATGATGAACATTGAAATACACTTCTAATTGTTACAACCAATGATTTAGCTTTAGAGCATCGATCACACCTTGGTACAACTTGATATCGACCTTCGCTTCCATTTTGAATAGGGATTATGAAGGGTTTATGACACTCAAGTTGGGTTGATCTCTTTCAGATCCTTACTTTGCTTAGTTCTTTGTTTCTCCCTGATACCTTGATCTCCCCTCTTATTGGTCCTCTGTGTTAGAACCCACATCTTTTCCGAGCAGCCCAAGATTATTGTTCAGGTTGTCATGAGGAGGTTCACATTATGGCTTATATCTACAAATTCCACTTCTAGTTGCGAAAACGTTTCCTCTGTAGGATCATGATGGTCATTCACAGATTCGTCGGCCATGACTAGGGTTGTCTGACTTTGGCTTCGCTGATATAGATCTCCTGTAAATCTCCAAAATAAACCTAAATAAACCTACTTTGGTACCAATATGATCCGTAAATTTTCATGGATATTTCACTGGACAGTTTGTCACAACAAATTTGATAAATTATATTTAATATCCGAAATCTACACCATGAGGGTTTATTTCTCTCTAGATTTATGGATCCATAAATTATTGTTTATTGCATATGTATGCAAATTATTATTATTGCTGAAAAATAGAGAACAACAAAATAAAAACTCACAAACCATGATTTGACACAAGATATAACATGGGAAACCCTTTGGGGAGAAAACCCAACTAGAAGGTGAGATTGATCTACTCTATTTCTCTAAATAGAAAATGGTTGCGAGTATAAATAAATATGGCTTGTGGCCTAAGGGCTACTATAGTGCACAAATCCTCCTTGTGTGTTGTCTCCTTATCCCTCCAAGGCTACTGTACTTACCTATGGAAAAAATGCACTCGAAAAGAATGGAATCCCTTCTTGTCCTAGTGGCCTAGTTATAACACATGCTGATAGCCTACTAGTGCTTAGTTTTGA
>APFE030403516.1:0-28391 GCA_000404065.3 Pinus taeda
CTCACGCTCTCCCAACAAAGATACAGAGCCAACAAAATTGGCGTTACCAATGAAAACCCTATCCTCGAACAATTGGGCATGAGCATAGTTTCGAAATCATCACATATTTGCTGCGATTGCGAGAAAACGGCTATGAAAGGAACGGCTCGAATTCAAGAAGCTGGGTGAAATTGAGATTGTGAGAAAACGGCTATGAAGTGAAGCGCTCGAATTCAAGAAGACCGATCGAAGACATCCCATAAATGCAAAAAATTACTTAAATTTAGAAACTGCAGCCCTAAAAGCAAAAGATAACCTAAATTTAAAAACAGAGTATTTGCGATTGGCTCGAATTCAATTCAAGAAGACAGCCCATAAAAGCAGAAAGTTACCAAAATTTATAAAGTACAGTTCGGAAAAGAAAAAAATAACTTAAATTTAAAAACACAATATAAATTACATTCAGTAAAAAGAAACCACTCCTTAAATTAAAAAATACAAACCAAAATAATTTACGTTTTAAATTTACAGAGTAAAAATTTAAAGGTTAAAATTAAAACAAAATATAAATTACATTAAGTCAAAAAGCCACCAGTTAAATTAGAAAAATGCAAACCAAAATAATTTACTTTTAAATTTTAAGGAAAGCAAAGCAAAAAATTAAAAGTTAAATTTAAAAAATTGCTTTTGAGGTAATAGATTGGCAATTTTGCTATATCCCCCAACTCGTGTTTGGCTTGGTTGATATCAAAATCAATAAGAATTATCTCTCTTTTCAGTATGGGGAAGAATTATCTCTCTTTTCAATATGTGGAGGAACACGGAACAACAAGAAAAAGAGGATGTGATAATCTGAGAACTAGGACCTCACGAAAAGGTAGATTTGGCTAGTGATGCAAAGCTATGTGATATGAAAATTAATTTCAAAGTTAGAAAAAGCAAATAGTTGATAGAAAAGTAAAAAATTTAGAAGTTAAATTTCAAAATAATATTTATTTTCTTTTGAAGAAAAAAATGGATAGTTTCAAAGTTAAAAACTCTAGCTATTTAATTGTTTTTGCAATCAAAAACACAAAATTTCAAAGTTAAAAAAGTAATAGTGAAATTTAAAAACTCAATCTTTAAATTGTTTTCTTCACACTCAAGAGAATATGTACAAAGTTAATGCTTAAATCTGAAATGTCAATCTTTATCTCAGTGACTCACACTATCAGTTTGAATTGACAATTATGAAAATGGGGTGAAAGTCATTATACATAGTTTTGTTTGCTAAATAATAAAATTGTCAAAATAAAATTTGAGGATAAGTTGTTAAATAAGAAAAAAATATTCAAATTCATATGGCTTAACAACCATTTTCACTAATAAAATAACCTTTGTAAGTAATAAATAAAATCATATAGATTAATAATCATCTTAATTAGTAATTAAAAATTAATTAACTTATAATTTTTTCTAAATACTTTTAGGTTGGAAAATTTAAATGATAAACATATAAATAAAATATTTATTTCAAAGTTTAAGATAACCTATTTTTTTTCAATATTTCTAAGAGCCTTGCAAAACTCTAGGAGTATCAAAAACTTATCTACTAAATCACTCAGGGTTTTTTTAAGTACAACCCATTAGTTATTGGATTAAAACAATGAGTGAAATCATAAGTGAACACACATTGGGTTCCAATAATATTTTGATGTGTAAAAATATATATTAATATATGTATGTGTAAATTCACGAATTATAATGAATTGATTATTAGATATTTCTACATATTGCACTATATATTAACCGCCACGAAATTGTTGCCCTTATTTAAGGTAACATTTGACCGTTGTGATCAAAATCTCTTATACAATATGTGCTCCTTAGCCAAAAACCATTATGAATGTCAAAACACTAATATGACCCATAACCACTAATTTAATATGATCACTCCTACTCTTAGATAATTAAAAACCCTTCCATAATGCAACCTCTAACAACTATTACCATTTAAAAACAATGGCATTGGTCACTTGGTAATTCTTAAGGGACTAACTCTAAAATTAGTTGAATTATAGTGCACTATGATCTTTAAAACACAATGAATTATAGAAACTATGACCCCTACTACACTTCATGATCATGACACTGTAATTCTTGAAATTTTACAATACTCATCAATTTTAATATCTAACACATTAACTCTACCATTAAAGATATATCTTTTATGCACTTAAAGTGTCATAACATAGTGATTAATTTGAATGATGTGTAACTCCAAATTAAATCCCATAAGAAAGTAATACAATAGATATTATGTATCGTTGAGATTGTATTTTGATTATCAATATTGCCCCAAATATAACCTTTCGTGAGCCAACATATGGTAATGATTTTGATTATGGTATTGACCCAAAATTCACTTTTCGTGAACATATGGTAATGATGTTGACAAGTACTTGCATTTCACCCATTAGATGATACAATGATAGTGTATATTTTGTAGATGCTTTAAGGTCTTAATGTTGGTGTCTCAAGTTCATATTAACTATTATTCCTTCCATCAATTAATATTAATCAAGTATATATATGCTTTTTTCTATATTTAGTTATATGTATTTCAAAATTATAAAATTCCTAAATTTCTAAATTGTGTATTTCTATATGGTTTTTTTCCTATTTCCACTGTTAAATGTAATATGAATAATAAATATTCTTTATTTGATTCCTATTTATTCATGTTTGTATTATTGTGTTAAATATATGTATTATTAAAATAAGTTTTTGATAATTCATTTTTTTCTTATTTCTAAATCTTTCCTAATGAGAGAGAGTCATTTTGCATGAATAGGGAGAGTCTCTAACATATCACTATTCTACAATAAATTGGTCAAATGCTTATGACAGGAAAAATATACAACTAGGAAAAACATGTTGGTGACATGCTGAATATGAACCAGTATGAATGTGAAAATTCTAATAAGTCCATTTGGTTCCCCTCTTTACTAATTTCAGTAGAAATGAAACAAACTTCAGTAGTTAGTCCTCCAGAAATCTTTAAAAATCTTCCAAAAGATGGAGAGTACCTCAATAGATACAAAAAATGAATCCTCCCTCATCGCATGTTCAATTGTCCATACAAATAATTGAAGTTTGGTATGTCAACTCTTTAGATGTAGACCTGCAAGAGATTCTATATCTGTATACAATTGACGAAATATATATAGGATCAATTAATAATCTAATATAATATTCCCAATTCCACCATAAACTCAAGAAGAACAAGGGGATATACTTTTACTCCTTCGAGATGTTGAACAAGAAGAAGAAAGGGAAGCATAATTATACACAACCATTTAAATTTGACCTCTTAGAACTTGTGACATAATCTCATAAGAATGTTGCAAGAAAAGACTCGCCGAGTTGGAAACCAACAAGGACGTAAACATATACAATAAATGGAAATGGAATATTTCTAGGTATTCAACTAGAATACACACAACAACAATAGAATCTACACTCAATTGCATGAAAAGTTTTTGAGGATATCGTATAAAGAGTAGAAAAGAAAAGAAGCATAGAAAATTAGAACAATTTCTAGAATAATGTATTGGGTTTGACATCTTGCAATTGGTTTGACATGGAGAATATGTATTCATTGAAACAAAACTATAGAAAATGATGGTAGTTCAGAAAAGCAACAACATAAAAAATCAATTCTAGACAAACTCAACATAGAAAGGTGCTCATCATAGGAATATGATCAAGGATAGTCAACTGAACCAAACAGGAAAAAAAATTGGACATGGACTTGACTTTTGATTTAACCCATGTTACTACAATAAAAAGTATAGAAGAAAATGATGTTCAAGATAAAACGTGATCCAAGCAGACTGACAACGACGAAGTTTCATCCAAGTATTCTAGGTTTGATGACATATTAAGTTGCCTAGTAACAACATTCAATAGAGAGAACAACACAAAATGGATATTTGGTTGGAACGTTATAACTATGTAATAGAACAACATAATATAAACTTCTAATAAGAATTAATGATCCACCTTTTGCAATGCAACAATTAGTACATAATTCGGTCGACCACACGTTATATATGCTTATAATTATGCTCATCACCATATTTATAAGTTAATTATTAGGTTGATAGAATATATTTAAACCCCATCAAATATGTTGGAATATTCATAGTAATATTTACATATTTCACTACTAAAATTTTCCACTAAGGTCTTTTTTTGTTGTTGAAATATGCATGCAATTTTTTTTATAAATAACCACAATATAATTTGTAATAAAGTTATTATTTAGTTAATTTTTTTTGTTTTTTTAATATATTAAATTCGATACAAATAATGGGTTACCCATTTTTATGGTTATCATGGTTTGAATTTTATTTCTAGTTTGATCAATTTAATTTATATGGCTTCCCTAGTTTCTCTTAATATAATGTTAATATTTTCTTCTAACTTAAATTGGAAAAAAATTCCAAAATAGATATTAAAAATATTATTATTGATTATTTAATCTCTAGCATCAACCTATTGATTATTTCTAATTAAATTAAAATTCTAGAAATCCTATTATAAGGTATACACACTATCAACATAACATAATTAAGGAATCATAAATATGTTTTCACAAATTTATTTATATGTATTACACGTGTAAATTATGTATTCCCATTTTTCTTTAATCAATAATATTTATATTAATATACACAAATATATATATTTGTAATATGATTTTTTATTATACTTTTTGTTTTGTTAAATTTTGAGGCTTTGTATTGAAATCTAAGGTGTTGTTGAGATGAATTGCAATGAATTTCACTATATATACAATGTATGAGATATTTTCCTATCAAATTTATGCAAATCTCAAATGCATTCACACTTATTTGTTTAGGAATGGAATTTAAAGGATACAAATCAAAATATATTGAAACCATTATACAAATATTAATGCTTTATCTAACATCATTATTCACGAAAATCCCCCTTTCAATGAATGTGAGATATGTAAGACACCTTCCATGTGATTTGGAAGTGAATGGTAATACAATATAAAAATATGTTTTTTGATCTTATTAACAAATTAATAAATATATTGTAGAAAAAACATTAAAATAAATGGAAATATAATAAAATAGATATACACTGAATGAGAAAGGTAATACTTTTCATTAACAAGGAGATAATTGTTCAACATTACACCTTGTTTAGGATAGGTAACACCTACATCACCTCCTATTGCAACTATTCTACTAAAAATGATCATATTTTTATTATATATGTACAATTACAAATTCCTTAGTTCTCCTTCTTATCAAAAGAAGCCATGAAGGTGAGATAAACTTGGACATGCATAAAAAACTTGAACGAAATAAAAGAAGAGTAAAATGTTTCTTTGACTAAATTATAATATAATTACATTTATGCATCCTAAATTGTCTTTAATCATTTCAAATAAAAAAGTATCATGAAATGTACACGCCCTTAGCATTGAGGATTTTCATGAGTACTATGTCACAAAGCCTCACATCATGCAAACATCGAATGACCCACAACTTTATTCTTTTTTAGTTATTCCCCATATGTTAGTTTTATTCAAGAATTTCTCATGTTATCTTCTCTTTTAATCACTAAATTATTTTGTATATTTTGCACAACTATGACATGTTTTTTCTTTCTTCTCAAAGGGTTCTATCTAGTAGCAAAACTTTCAAGGATGGAAATTTATTTTAAAGCTTATAAAACTTGCCTAACATTAGTACTCCCTAATATCCATAATGTTAAATATTTAATGATATTTTCATAAAAATATTGAGATTTCTAATTATTTTTAAGTTAAAATAATTTTAAAGTATAAACTTTGAGCAAATAAATTAAAAAAAATGTCAAAATTGACAACTATTTTTTATTTTTGTATTTTGAAAAACCCCGGAATATTACCCCCAATAAATTTCTCTACTACATGGAAAATTATTAGGCTTATTTACATTGGAACATTGTTTATTCTACCAAGACCTCATAGACTATCTGTCAATATTATCTCATTTTTCGCTTTACTTAGTCATGCCCCTTCCTCATCAAGGGTGATTTAACTCCGAGAGGATGATAAATCAACACGTTTCTTTTGTTATACCTAACCACTTTAAGCATTAAATATGTTAATTGAGCACCATACTAAATATATGTGGGATTTTCCACTTTCTTATTTATATGTGTCTATAACTATGCATAATCATTTGCCACTTGCTCCTTGTTCACAATCGCTAGCAAGGCCCCTTCATTCATGTAGAAAATTTAGACATATATATTTTGGTTTGTGTGGTCCTATGCATTTTAATTATGATAATGAAGATAAATGTACGAAATATTATGTTCATGATTACACTAGAATGTGTTGGGTGTACCTACTAAAAAGTAAATCTCAAGCTTTCAAAACGTTTAAGGATTTTCATGTATGGATTGGATATGAAGCATAATCACACATTGGCTCTCTCCATACCATTAATGGAATATAATGTAATCTAATGAATATGAAAAATATATCTGCAAGCACGGGATTCAACATAAGAGCATAGTTCCATACAATTCTCAACAAAACTAAGTAGTTGAAAGAATGAGCATTACTCTATTGAATATAGTTCTCTCAATGAGGTTTTCAAAAACAAAACATTGATGTTTTGGGATTATGTGGTTCTATGTGCAATGTATGTGAAAAACGTATGTCCATCTAATGCTCTTAGAAAAAGAGTCTTTGTAAAATGTGGTATGGATGGAATCCTTCAGTAAGCCATCACAATGTCTTTTGTTCCTCTACATTCACTTATGTTTGTTATAGTATAGCCACTCTTTCATATTCGGTATATTATTGTAAGTTTTTACTTCTTACATTGTGGTTGTGATGTATCATAAGTTGGTTATGGTTTCCTCAATGGATATCAGGGTAATTTCTTCTTTTCTCAATGATTTCAAAATGAAATACCCTTCATACACTAAGTTCCTTCCAATATTGTACAATATTTCTGGAATTTTCACTCTATGATTAAACCGTAACTTGATTCTCATCTCGATATAATTTTTCTTTATACAAGCATATATGTACAATACTAATGTTATTTCATTTACAACAAAGCATCGGATTGAAGGATGCCATCTATATTACTAAGGTTAGACTCTAGTTATCTCAAAACCTTCTATAATGTTCTTTGCCTAATTAATTTAAAGTGATTCAAATTTGAACAAAGGAATTCCTTTCTTGTGTGTGTAGGTTAGTCTATGACCAACTTGGGTTATCTGGTGACATTGTTTTGGGGTCAAAATTCATGCAAGTTTTTCCACCTATGCTTTAGCCTTCAAGTACCTATCAAACGATTCCTCTTTATAGGGTTTCGATGTCGATTTCCATTTTCACTTGATGTTGGTTGCAAGAAAATTTGATGTTGTTTGAGTTTAAATAAAAACCTTATATAGCTAGTTCTTTTCCAAAAATAAACGAAACTCAAAAAAATGCATGTATATCGATTTAAATTCAAGGGATTTACCCTCTCTTCATTAATGAAAATATTTAATTATGATAAAATATTTTTACTTGTCTTATCGCCCTAACAGTGTAAATCTTTCTTTTTATTCATAAGGACAATTTATAAAATGTATTTACTTCTTACTATGTTTAATTAAGTAATTCCATCAAAAGTTTACAATACTATAATATTTTTCTATTTATATTATATGAGTACACATTAGATATTCATGTAAGTTGTATATAATTACACAATATAATAATTATTCCAAATATGCAGAATACAAAAAGAATAAGCAAATCCATATATGATTCGTAATATCCTATGTTTCTCAAGTAAACATAAAAGAAGAAGAACATAAGGCTTCTTTTTCAAGAAACAACGTTAAATTTAACCCAACACTTTTTAAATCAATGATAATTAGATGAAACCATTCATTCGAAACAAATGGTTCATTGAACAAAAAAACTAGAACTATATGTGTTTTACAGACAAAAGAAAGGTTTAAACAAAATAAACGCAAAATTTCGATCTTGATAAATGCTTCAAATTCTTGGCCGAGATATCAGATCTAAACATAAAAGAAATTTCACGTACTTGAATGACTATATTTGTGAATAGAGGAAATATTTCTAAATGAATTACTTATCATTTAATAGTAGGATATTATGTATGTGAAGAGATATGTTCTGGATTCATGAAATTGTAGTTTTCATTTCCAACAGTGGAGAAGAGAGTGACAATTTATTTCAATATAAGACATAAATCTCAAACTAACTTCCATATCTCCACGTCCACCTCCACCTCCATCATCTAATCACCCACATCTACCTCCTCCTCCTCATCATCCACATCCTCCTCCTCCTCCTCCTCCTCCTTTCCTCCACCTCCACCTCCTCCACCATCTTCTCCTCCTCCTCCTCCTCTTCAACCACCTCCTCCAACTCCACCTCCACGACCACCTTCTCCTCCTTCTCCTTCTCCACCTCCACATATTCCTTCTCCTCCCCGACCTCCTCTTCCCCCACCTCCAAATCCACCTCTTCTTCTACCTCCTCCTTAGCCTCCACCTCCTCCTCCACCTCCTCTACCTCTGCCTCCTCCACCAACTACACCTCCACCTCCTACTCTTCCTCCTCCTCTACCGACTCATCCACCACCACCACCACCACCACCTCCTCCTCTTCATCCTCCTCCACTTCCACCTTTGTCTCCTCCTCCTCCTCGTCATCCACCACCACCTTCAACTCCACCTCCACCTACTCCAACCCCTCCTCCTTGCCCTCCTTCTCCTCCTCCACCTCCACCTCCACCTCCTCCACCACCTCCTCCTCCTCCTCTACTTCTTCCTCCTCCTTCTCCAACTTAACCTCCACCTCCAACTTCACCTCCTCCTCCACCTCAACCTCCACCTCCACCTCCACCTCATCCACCACTCATCCTCCACCTCCACCTCCACCTCCACTTCCACATCATCCTCCTCTTCCTCCTCTTCAACCTCATCCACCTCCTCCACACCCTTGTCATCCTCCACCTTCATCTCTTCCTCCTTAACCTCCACCTATACCTCCACCACCTCCCTCTCCACCACCACCACCACCACCTCCACCAACAAATCCTCATCCACCTTTTCCTCCTCCTCCACCTCCACTTTGTCCTTCCCCTTATCCACCTCCACCACCTCCTCCTCCTCCTCTGCTTCATCCTCCACCTCCTCGTCCATCTCCATGTCCACCTCCTTCTCTACTAACATATCCTCCTCCTCTTTCTCCTCCTCCTTTTGCTCCACCTCCTCCACCACCTTAACCTCCACCTCCTCTTGCTCCTTGTCCTCCACCTTGGCCTCCTCATCGACCACCACCTATGCCTCCTCATCTAAAAAATCCACTATCTCCTCCACCAACAACATGACCTCCTCCTCCTTCAGCTCCACCACACCCTTCACCTCCTTCTTCTTCTCCACCTCCACCACCACCTCCACCTCCTCCTCAACTACCTTAGCGTCCTCGTCCTCCTCCTTGTCCTCCTCCTATGCATCCACCAACACCACCTCCACCACCACCTCCTCCTCCTTCTACTCCTCCTCTACCTCCTCCTCCTCCTCTTCCTCATCCTCCCCTACCAACGCCACCACCACTTCTACTGCCTCTGCCTCCACCTCTTCCTCCTCATCCTCCACCTCCACATCCTCCACTACTCGAGCCTCCTTCCATTCAATCTCCTACTCCGTCTCCTCCTCTACCTCCTCCTCTACCTTCTACTTTTCCTTCAGTGCCACCACCGCCACCTTTTCCAAGAGGGAGCTTGGATTACATCACCCCTTATTAAAAAGGAGTGACAGTTGTGCTTTTCTATTTCATGTGTGATGCACTAAACCAAGACTAAAAATCGTAAGTCTAGGTGAAGGCCATGAAGAGAAATCTATGCAAAACATTCTTATATTTACTTTGGAGGAATTAATGGAGGATTGGGTAATCATCTGACATCCAAGGTTCTTTGAGGATATGTAGGGAATCCAAGACGAGAGTAGGAAAGAGGACCTAGATTATTTTAGGGTTGGGACCCAAATATAAGAAAAGTCCTATAAGCTCATACTCATTGAATACCTAGGTGGGTGTGTACCTTGAGAGACAATGATTAACATGTCTATAATCATTGGTTTTTCCAACATTGTTCTCTGATATACTGAGAGATAGAGTTGTCAGTCAAGGACTTACTGTGGAAACAATGATGGTTACTATGGTGCTATACATATGGGTTGCCAATCTGATTCTTCTTATGATAAATTGTTCATATTGATAATTACCAAGTACCATTATAAATACCTTCATAATTAAGAGGGAGCGTTGAAGAAAATGTAACTAGGTTCAGTATTTACAAAATTAATTTTGATCTTTGTACTTGTCATGAGGTTTTAGGGTTTAGGGTTTAGGCTTTATAACACTTTAGTAAATTCTTTTAATAAACACATAAATAAAAGTTTCAAAACATTTTTTTAAAATGTTATAAAATGCTTAGGATTTAGGGTTTAGTCTTTATGGTTTACGGTTTTGGGTTCAAAGTTTAGGGTTTAGGGTTTATAACACCTGAGTGAATGATTTCAATAAAAACTTAAACAAAAGTTGCGGACTATTTTTTAAAATGTTTTAAACTCTTAGAGTTAATGGTTTGAGGTTTATTGTTTGGGATTTAGGGTTTAGGGTTTAGGGGTTTGAATTTAGGGTTGTAACACTTTCGCAAAGGCTTTTAATAAACACTTAAATAAAATTTATAAAACACTTTTTAAAATGTTATAAAATGCTTAGCATTTACGATTTGGGGTTTGCGGTTTGGGCATTAGGGTTTAGGGTTTGGGGTTAAGGGTGTAGGGCTTAGGGTTTAGGGTTTATCATTTAGATTTTAAGGTTTATAACACTTTAGTAAATGCTTTTAATAAACACTTAAATGAAATTTACAAAACACTTTTTAAAATGTTATAAAATGATTAGGGTATAGGGTTTAGGGTTTAGACTATAAAACGTTGATGGTTTAGGGTTTAGGGTTTAGACTATACGGTTTAGGGATTATAACTCTTTAGTAAATTCTTTTAATAAACATTTAAATAAAATTTACAAAACGCTTTTTAAAATGGTATAAAATACTTAGAGTTTAGCGTTTATAGTATAGGGCTTAGGTTCATCAGTTTATTGTTTAGAGTTTAGGGTTTAGGGTTTATAGCACTTGAGTAAATGTTTTTAGTAAACACTTAAATAAAAGCTATAAAACGTTTTTAAAATTGTTATAAAATTCTTAGGGTTTAGGGTTTAGGGTTTAGAGTTTAAATTATAGGATTCAGAATTTAGGGTTTCAAATTTATGGTTTGGGGTTTAGGGTCTAGCATTTAGGGTTACACGTTTGCGGTTTAGGCTTTAGGGATTAGGCTTTAGGGCTTAGGGTTTCTAACACTTTGTAAAATTCTTACGGTTCAAGTTTTAATATTTTTGGTTTAGGGTTCATGGTTTCGGGTTTGTAACACCTTAGTCATTGCATTAATAAACACTTAAATAAAAATTACAAAACACTTTTTAAAATGTTATAAAATGCTTAGGGTTTAGTGTTTAGGATTTGGAGTTTAGGGTTTAGGATTTAGGGTGTAGGAATGAACCACCACATCTTAAGGAGGTATCCATTGCTACATATTACACATAATGCATTCATCCCATGGAGCTCCGAGGAGTTACGAAGAAAAATAAATAAAAGGAAAAAGGTTTATCAAGAATTGTATCTCATGTAGCAAATTTTTCTCCCTCCTACACTCACATACCTAGGTGTGGTCTTCTCTTATTATAGATGCTCACAAAATTCTTAGGGTTTATGATTTAGGGATTAGGGTTTGGGTTTAGGGTTCAGCATTAAGGGTTTATAACATTTTAGTAAATTCTTTTAATAAGCACTTAAATAAAAGTTACAAATAGTTTTAAAATGTTATAAGATTCTTATGCTTTAGGGTTTAGGGTTTAGGGTTTATAACACTTTTGTAAATGTATTTAATATACACTTAAATAAAATTTACAATAAACTTTTTAAAATGTTATAAATTTCTTACGGTTTAGGGTTAACAGTCTATGGTTTATAATAATTTAGTAAATCCTCTTAATAAACACTTGAATAAAAGTTAGAATTTTTTTAAGATGTTATAAAATTCTTAGGGTTTAGGGTTTAGGGTTTATGGTTTGGGGTTTGGTGTTTAGAGTTTAGGGTTTAGGGTTCGTAACACTTTAGTAAATGATTTTAATAAATACTTAAATAGAAGTTACAATATGTGTTTTAAAATGCTATAACATTACTAGGCTTTAGCATTTAGAGTTTACAATTTATGGTTTACAATTTACGGTTTAGGGATTAGTGTTTAGGGTCTCAGGTTTAGAGTTTAGGGGTTAGGGTTTAGGGTTTTTGGTTTACAGTTTAGGGTTGAGGGTTTATAACACTTTAGTAAATTCTTTTAATAAACACTTAAATAAAAGTTACAAAAAGTTTTTTAAAATGTTATAAAATGCTTAGGGTTTAGGGTTTAATTTTCAGGTTTGGGGTTTAGGGTTTAAGGTTTAGGGTTTAGGGTTTATGATTTATGGTTTAGGTTTGGGGTTTAGAGGTTAGGTATTAGGGTTTATAAGACTCCAGTAAATTATTTTAATAAAAACTTAAATAAACGTTTCAAAATGCTTTTAAAAATGTTATAAAATGATTAGGGTTTAGGGTTTCGGATTAAGGTTTAAGGTTTAGGTTTTAGGGTTTATGGTTTAAGGTTTATAACAGTTTAGTAAACTCCCTTAATAAACACTTAACTAAAAGTTACAAAATGCTTTTAAAAATGTTATAGAATGCCTATGGTTTAGGGTTTAGTTTACAAGGGTTAGGGTTTAGGGTTTATTGTTTTGGGTTAAGGCTTTAGGGTGTAGGGATGAACCACCCCACCTTAACGGGGTATCCACTGCTACATATTACACATAATGCATTCATCCCATGGAGCCTAGAGTAGTTATGAAGAAAAATAAATAAAAGGAAAAATGTTTATGAAGAAGGGTATCTCATGTACCACAATTTTCTCCTTCCTAGACTCACATACCTTGATGTGGTCTTCCCTTATTATAGATACTCATAAAATTCTTAGGGTTTATGATTTAGGGATTAGGGTTTGGGGTTTCGGGTTTAGGATTTATGGTTTATAACATTTTAGTAAATTCTTTTAATAAGCACTTAAACAAAAGTTACAAATAGTTTTTAAAATGTTGTAAATTTTTTATGCTTTAGCATTTAGTGTTTAGGGTTTATAACACTTTAGTAAATGCTTTTAATATGAACTTAAATAAAAGTGAAAAACACTTTTTAAAATGTTATAAATTGGTTAGGGTTTAGGATTAAGATTCTAGGGTTTATAATACTTTAGTAAATCCTCTCAATAAACACTTAAATAAAAGTTAGAATTTTTTTTAAGATGTTATAAAATACTTAGGGTTAGGGTTTAAGTTTTATGGTTTGGGGTTTGGTGTTTAGAGTTTAGGGTTTAGGGTTTTAGGTTTAGAGTTTAGGGTTTAGGTTTTATAACACTTTAGTAAATTCTTTTAATAAACTCTTAAAAAAAAATTACCAAGCGCTTTTTAAAATGTTATAAAATGCTTAGGTTTTAGGGTTTAATGTTCACAGTTTGGGGTTTATGATTTAGGGTTTATGTTTGGGGTTTAAAGGTTAGGGTTTATAAGACTTTAGTAAATGCTTTTAATAAACACTCAAATAAAAGTTTCAAAATAATTTTTAAAATGTTATAAAATGATTACGATTTAGGGTTTAGGGTTTAGGATTTACGGTTTAGGGTTTAAGTTTTGGGGTTTTGGGTCAAGTTTTTGCGTTTAGTGTTTAGGGTATACAAAATTTTGGTAAATGATTTTAATAAACACTTAACTAAAAGTTACAAAACAAATTTTAAAATGTTATAAAATGGTTAGGGTTTACAGTTTATGGTTTAGGGTTTAGGGTCTGGTGTTTGGGGTTTAGGGTTTAGGTTTTGGGGTTTAGGGTTTATGTTTTTGTGTTTAGGTTTTAAGTTTTTGTGTTTGTAGCTTAGGGTTTATAACACTTCAGTAAATTCTTTTAACAAACATTAAAATAAAAGTTACAAAATTCTCCTTAAATTGTTATAAAATTCATAGGGTTTATGGTTTAGGGTTTAGGGCTTGGGGTTTAGGTTTAGGGTTTAGGTTTTAGGTTTTAGGTTTTAGGGTCTATGGTTTAATATTTACAACAATTTAGTAAATTCCCTTAATAAACACTTAACTAAAATTTACAAAATTGTTTTAAAAATGTTATAAAATACCTATGGTTTAGGGTTTAGTTTACAGGGTTTATTTTTTAGGGTTTAGGGTTTGCAGTTTAGGGTAAATTCCTCACCTGAAAACCATAGATCTATATCAATCGACATTTATCGGTCTAGAATCAGTCCTCAAGCCACTGTACCCTTGGTCTTCCTCTACTTATCTCAACAATTTGCTGAAATCTAATGGAAGACTAATGCCAATACAATCTACAGACTTCTACCAAAAAACAATCAAACAATTTTGGCTTCCATGTCCTCCCACCTATCTCTTGAGCCTCTTCGATCCATCTTGTCAATCCATCAACCCCTGTCTTTGGCAGTCTGACAGAGACAATCCTCTAACAATTTGCCTGGGGGTAACAACTCCCAAAGGTGAAGAATGCCCCTTTCCTTATTAATCAACTAACATGTTAGATTTTCTTTTCACATGGAAAAAGATTATAATTTTTAAGGATTGTAGGTGGGTATAGATATGGTGAAAGACCTACAATAGCCTCCAGTCTTTTGACACTTTATCCAGTGATGTACCATTGCATATTTTCTTGACCACTCTAATAATCAATTCCAAATCTGCTTCAATGATGACATTGTGTGAATTTGAATCCACCAATATTTCCAAGAATTGCTCTAATGTGATGAGTTCCACCATGTTATTAGTGGCCTTCCCCAAGTGGCAATGAAAGATCTCCTTTATTTGACATTTTTGATCTCTTATAACACCCCCAAAATCAGCTAACCGTGTGTTTCCTTTAGATGGTCCGTCTATATTGACCTTTAAGAAACCATGTAAAGGAGGCTTCCAAATATTTATATCTACATTTGTTTGGCTCACACCCTTGATTATGCTATGTGGGCCTATAGATCGAAGACCCAAATGAAGTAGAACACACGCATCTTGGGGCAGAGGAGGGTCCCTCAAAAGTTTCCTCAACAAGCTTTTGACTGTGTCTTTGAGTTGCCTTAAAATTTGGTCAATTATGTGTTGGGGCTTGCTTGCTTTGCTCTTGAAGATCCGACTATTGCATTCTTTCCAAACATCCCAGATGACAAAGCTTGAAACTAGGGTCTAGGCTTTACGAATGATTTCATTCCCTGAGAA
This sequence comes from Pinus taeda, assembly GCA_000404065.3. Classification (NCBI taxonomy): domain Eukaryota; kingdom Viridiplantae; phylum Streptophyta; class Pinopsida; order Pinales; family Pinaceae; genus Pinus; species Pinus taeda. The sequence continues at coordinate 15,458 of APFE030403516.1, forward strand.
GTTTTTCCTCCAATTCTTCAAAGTGTTAGAAATGTTGAATCTATCCCTATCAGTATGCCTAAATATTGAGGCCACCCACTCCGACATGGTGGAGGTTAAAGAGAAGAGGTTGAGAAGGTGATCCAATGTCTCCTCTTGTGAGCCACAAAGGTAACATTTGTATGGTCCAGTGAAGCCTTTTTTTAGGAGATTCTCCAGAGTTAAAATTTTCCTATGATGAATTAGCCAAATAAATAGCTTTATTTTCATCCAATGGGGGCTCTGCCAAATATTATTCCAAACTTGATCAGGGTTTAGGTAGTTAAATCTTGTTACTACCTGTTCAGCTTCTTTGAGGTTAAAGTTTCCTTCGGTGTTCTTTCCCCATCTTACTTGGTCACGCAAGGAGGGTACCAAAATCTTCCTATGCCCTAGATCCTGAGCAAGAGAGTGTACTAGGGTCTTCAAGGGGCTCTCTTCACTCTAGCCTAGATCCTTCCAAATTCTCCATTTTCCATTGTTCCTTACCTGGTCCCAGAAGTCATTTACCATAAGTAGACCTTTGTTGTCTGTGTCATTCTTGAGAGCTACTAATTCATCTTTATACAGGTTGGGTTCCTGTTGTGAGTTATCGTCCTTAAATCATGCTAGGTTCCCAGGTCAAATCTCCCAGAAACTATGTTGCTGAACAATATCTTTATTTTCCCAGGCAAGGTTCCAAATATGGGAGCCCTTAATATGCCCTGACATTCTAATGTGATCCTTCACCTACCAAGTCTTGACATATTTTTGTTTCCAAAGCTTAGCCCAGGGAGTTTCTGATTGCTTGATCCACCTCCACTAGAGTTTAGCTCCCAAAACTCTGCTAAGGGTTCCAAGATCATGAAGCCCCAAGGCACCATGGACCTTGCATTTACAGATCTCGTCCTAGGCTACTGAAGCCCATTTCTTTTTCTCTTCTCGTATGCCCCATAGAAAATCTTTTTATATGCTCCTGATTTGTTTCTTAATTCCTTTAGCAGCAGGAAGATCTAAGAACATGAACATGGGAATTTCTTGCAGGAAAGACTGTGTGAGCACAAATAAAAGAACTCAATGATCCTAATAGAAGATTTAGTAGGAGAAAAACTCTACCCTTTGTCACATTGTACTAACCAAAGCAAGAGAATAAGAAAATGTATCTTGAAATTGGCTTGAGACTGAAGATGTAGACATTTTTCCTAGAGAGAATAAATATTCTATAGATGATCTATTAGAAGCCATATAGGAGACACTGCATCGGGTTTTGTTGGTATTACAAAACTTGGACCTCAAAATGAACTCCTATAGAGAATTATAAAAGGCAAATAACATCAAAGCCACTATATGGGCTATCATAGTCATCAATTCGGTTTAGCCCAAGTAGTTTTGTGATGGATTATTATTCTCCCCACCTAAGTCCTATTAAAATATGTGGTGTGTCAAGTTGATAATGAGTATATTTTTGCGAAGGATTTGAATCTTTTTTAACCTAGCCATCTATGTTGAAGAATCTTAGATTTTCCTTGGGTACCATCCTCAAAATAGGTTGGGTGGGGGAGGGGGGGGTGGAAGTTCCCTACCAAATGTGACTTGAAAAAAACTTAATGTAAAAAATTAAGTGTAGCTTTCGAACAACTCCAATGGAATTCAATAGAAATTTTTTTAATTATGTTGACTCCATTGGGAAGATTCCCAGAGTTTTGGCTACGTAAAAACATTCCTCCTCAATAATGGTGGGCATAGTTTTAACCCATATCATTTATTTAGAAGCTCAAATAATGATTCAAGAGCCACTCCTCAATACGCTAGTTGCCCTAAACCCTAAACCCTACACCGTAAGAATTTTATAAGATTTTAAACCCTAAACCCTAATCATTTTAGAACATTTTAACAAACCTTTTGTAATATTTTTAGGTGTTTATGAAAATCATTTACTAAAGTGTTGTAACCCTAAAACTTAAACCTTAAACCCTAAACATTTTATCACATTTTAAACCCAAACACGAAACCCTAAGCATTTTATAACATGTTAACAAGTTTTTTGTAGCTTTTCTTATGTGTTTATTAAAATCATTTACTAAAGTGTTATAAAACCTAAATAATAAACACAAAACCATAACCATTTTTTAACATTTTAAACCCTAAATCCTAAACCATAAACCCTAAGAATTTTATAACATTCTAACAAGCATTTTGTAACTCTTTCTTAAGTGTTTATTAAAATCATTCACTAAAATGTTATCAAACCTAAACCCTAATCACTAATAATTTTATAAAATTTTAAACCCTAAACCCTAAGACTTTTATAACATTTTAAACCCTAAACTCTAAACATTATATCTTAAGCATGTTATAACATTTTAACAAGAGTTTTGCAAGTTTTCTTTTAAGTTATTATTAAATTCATTTACTAAATTGTTATAAACACTAATCCCTAAAACCTAAACTCTAATACATAGACCCTACACCGTAAGCATTTTATAACATTTTAAGCCCTAAGCCCTAAGAATTTTATAACATTTTAACAAGCGTTTTAATTTCTTTAAGTTTTTAATAAAATAGCCCTAAGCCTAATAGCATTGAAATTTCATATGACTCTAATAGATCCACTAATTAAGTTTGCAAGCTCTGCAAAATTATTAGCCAACTATTCATTTAATCAACTCTAACAGATGTATCCACCCCGTCAAGTAATATTTCATCATTTTTACATCATAGTATATAATATTACAACATATTACATCATCAATATACCAAAGAGAGAAGAAAAAGTCAAAGTGACAGCAAACTTCATGAGTTTCTAGGCAAAATTGGCAAAATTTTGCCTGATGCGCAATGCCCTGAGCTTGATGGCATCAAATTCTCATACGACTCTCATAGATCCACTAATAAAGTTGGAAAGCTCTACCTATCTAATTTCTAGAACAATTGGAATTTTTGGATAAGGAGTCCATTTTCTCCTACAAAAATCATTTCTCCCAAGACTCGTTACTATGGGTCCAAAAAGTGGCAGAGAGGGCATTTTTAGGTATTTTTTGCCCTTTAGGTGACCCAAATCTCCTCCAAAACTTATGAAACTTTTGGGATTTCACTATGTTTCCATGAGGAATCCAAAAATGTAAGCCATTTTGCAAAATTATTAGCCAAGTCAATGCGCAACGCACAAGTGAAAATTCATGTGTTTTGCATTTAAAAATCGTGAAATGACGAAATTTTCTCAAAATTGCTTCAAAATTGGTAAGAGGCAAGCTTATTAATTTCTTTTCTGAGCCAAGTAAGCTTCACTCAAAATTTTAAGTTTGTCTTGTTCCTTTTTGGCTGTCAAGGCTCTCTTTAACTTAACTTTTAGGCCATTTATCCTTGTCTTGCAAATTCTATTCTGAGCTAAGTAATGATAAGCCATGTAGTGCAACATTTTCTTCTCCTTGTTAGCCTTATCAATCATCTTCTCAAGGTGGATATTCACTCTTTCCAACCATGATTCTTGTTCATCCTCAATTTCTTTCTCAAGTGATGTCATCTTGATTTTCCTTCTTTCTGCCACTTTCTGGTTTTCTCTAATTTTTTGCAGCTCCAATATTGCATGTTTGTCCTAAAGTTGCTTCTTCTCTTGCTCAAGAAAGTTAATGATCCATTTGGCCCTCTCTAGGTCAAGTGATAAGGCTTGGATTTCAGCCTCCTTCTCTTTGATGATCACATCCTTGAGTCTTGAGCTTTGAGAACCCAAATCAGTTTCATCTTCCTCAACCAAAACAAAATCTTTGTTTTGCCCTTCAGTAGGACCTTCATCATGCACTTATTGCTTTCCTTTGTCTTTGACCTGTACTTGTTCAGTTGAAGAAGAAGGCAAAGCCCCTTTCACCCTAGTTGAAGATAGCATTTTCCTGTGATCCAGTGAAGAAAACAAGACCCCTTCCACCCTTGGTGGAGATAGTACTCGTTTGGTAACTGCAAAAAGCCTCCTGGTGCCTTTCTCATAAGTTACAAACACAGGAATACGAGCCTCATCAGTTTTTCTTTCAGGCTCTTTTTGTTACCCGAAAGGTTCACCTTCCTCTTGAGGATCTACAAAAATTTGAGGCCCCTTGAATATTTCATGGGCAATGAAAGTTTCCCATGACACTCCCAACTGAGTGAGCTAATGCAAAACAACAATTTTGATGACAAAAAAGTGATAAATACTGTTGAGCTGCTTTGGGTATGGTTTTCTTTTTACAATCACGGTCATCCTCTATGTGTTTTCGCACATGAAATATGGAATACTCATCATTCTGACCCTGGTGAAGTGCATAAGTAATCTGATATGGTAGCCATAATGTCTAGCGAACCTACCCTCACATGTGAAGTATTTGATGATAAGTTTCATAAGTGGAACATACCGGTCCTCCAAGAACTTGAAAGGAAACACCCTACTTAGTTTACCATGATATTTGGCCTTAATATATGGTTCATAATCCTGCTTTTTGATATTATGCCTTTTATTCCACTTTTCCCCTACATCTGGCATTCTAGTGGCTTCTGCAATAATAGCTGGGGAAAGAGTGAAATTGATCCCAGCAAGGTTCACCACATTATTCTCCATGTTTATGACAAATTTCATTGCCAACTCATGATGGTATTTAACCCTCTCAAACATCTCACAGAACTAAAAGCAAGACTAGTATCTGAAACATGTGAGGGCAAGCAAGGAGTTCAATCATGCTAATAGGTTCCTCTCTAATAATTTTTCCACCCTTGTGAGGTTTCCTAAGCTATACATTTCTTTCTCTTGAGCTGTCACTAAGTGTTTCCTCTTCATAACTTGATTCAATGCTTCTTGTCATGGTGCTTGTCTTAGGGAAGTGATGTGATGACGATATGGTGGAAAATGATAATGGGGGAGGACAAGAGAGATGAGTATGAAGAGATTTTACCAATGTGAAATGGAGTTGGGGAATGAAGTGAGTGAGTTTCCTTAGGGGATTGGGATATGGAAAATGAAATTAATTAATTTGTGGCAATGAAGTATAGAAAAGGGGAAAATGATGTGGGTTTTGGTTATGGAGTGAAAGCTTTACAATGAAATGGAAATTGATGAAGACAAGCTAGGGTTTGAGTTTCAAGATGCAAACATTATGAAGAAAACATGTAGGAGATCAAATTCAGCTCAAGAACAATGATAACTTACTTGTAGGAGAGAAATGCAACATTTTTTAGGGGTTTTGGGTGATTTGGAATGTTTTGGCAGCTTCTTCACTGATGCGCAGCACACTGGGCCCAATGCGTAATGCCCTTGTAAATTTACACTTGCACAAACCCACTGATGCACAGCGCACCACCTTTGATGCACAACGTCAAGAAGATTTGCTAGAAAAACAAAGTTTTCACCTTCTTTTGTCCAATTTTCCTCCAAATCGTGATTTTAGCTCTTCATGGATGTCTTGCACAATGAAATAGATGACTAGTATGTTTTCGCTTTATATATGGATGCCTTTTAATTTTTCCTTATTTCAAACCCACATTTATAATGTCAAAGTCGCTTTTGCTCATAAACTCCATTTTTCATTTGAATTGGCTTTTCTTGATCATTTGATGAACTTGTATTGATGCTTTTGTTTCTTGTAGTGGCTGGAGTTGGCAAGGTGACCAAGGGCAGTGGCTGGAACTTATTACATATAGAAAACACTTTAAATTACATAAAATTTGTACATAGAAATAAAAAAACTCTATTTTCACCTCAAAATAGAGTTTTGAGGGAAAAACCATTTATTGGGTCATATCATCAGTAAATTTATGATCTTATGAACTTATAAAACCTCCTCATGTGCCTGCCGACCTTTTATTGTGTTTTGGATGACCATGGTGGCAAACCCTAGACCTAGTGAGACTAAAAACCCTAAAATTGATATTGGTAATTGAAATGAGACAAAATGACAGTAAATGGCCTAAACATGTGAAAGCATGCTAGCAGGTAAATTCCATGAGGGAAATTGATAATGAACCACTACCATCAGTTGATCCATGACCTAATGGAATGCAGGTGATCCGATGGGACACCTAATATGCATGCAAAAAGAGAAATTTGATCACTCATGGAGCGATGAAGATACAGACACTAACACAGGCTAAGGGTTATTCCTTATAGATTTGTGTCATAGTTTTATGGGTGATTTGGCATGCTCATTAGGTATATTAATCTTGATTTCTACATTTTGTTCTCAAATTTACCATTCATAGACACTCATATATGACATCTACTAATGTTTATGTAACATAGATCCTAACTATCAATGTTTGAGTTAATCCCTTGGTGTTTCAAGGTTACTATTACCTTGTTGTTTCATTGATTTTGTTCATATTTTTTTACATTTCTATGTAAGTTAGGGTTTGGTAACCCACTTGTTGTGCATTTTCCCTCTATGTTTCACCTTGATTCCTGGCTAAAACTGTCTAGGATTCTAACCGTGGCACCCCTTATCCAGTTTAAATCCATTTGAGCCGAGATAGTAGAGGCATATGTTGAATGTGCAAACTTGTTCCATTAGGTCAGCTAGTGGGATTTACTTCAGTTGTTTCAGAGTTGAAGTAAAGGGATTATCAAGGTTTTGCCTCTTCTTTTGATATGAATAAAGCTCGAGTGGGTGATATAGAGATGGATGCAAATATTGATTTCATTGCAGCAACTACTCATCTTCCCTTTGAGAGAGAGAAATGGTCTAAAAATTGTGCAATGTGTGACATTCCCTCGAAGCAACTTACAGTTATTTATGTTTGTGGATATCATGAGAAAGGTATGTTGATTTCCTATCTGAAATATAAATGGTGTAGTTTAGTGCTTTTGTTGCATTTTATGTTACTTATGAAGAGTGAAATATTATGGTTTTTATTTATAACAAAAGGTCCTTAATGGCATTTCTCATACATAAACATAATTTTCCCCTTTATCTATATAAGTTCCAAACTAAAATGTCCTGCAAATACCAGTCACATCACAAGAACTCTGAATGATCACTTTTTCATCACAATTTAACCTATATTCTAGTTAGACACCATTTGGGTGCATAACCCTTCGTTTCACAGTCCTTTTCAATAACCATATCATCATTAAGTATAGAATGATTGTGAATAATTAGTTCATGAAGAAAATCCTTGTGCTTCAAATGATAATAATGTCAAAACTCTCAAACCTACTGGTGTTCACTGAACTAGAAGCATGAACAAGTGTACTATTGTCTGACATATGGAATGAAAATAGGAATTTAAGGATGAAAGAGAAGTGAAACCCTCCAGGGTAAGTCTTTGGGCCTAAATTTTACCTAAAGAATCTACACATGAAGAAGAGATCAATCAATCATAACAAAGCCCTCAATCCAAAGTTAAGATTAAACAAATTCAGAGGAAAATTTCGGGAAAAAGGCAAAACATACAATTAAGTAGTCCTAGAAATGATGAGTTTTTCCACATTGAGGCTCATCCTAAAATCTTGCCAAAAAGAAATAGCCCATGGGTCCAAGACAATTTTGGATTTTTGTGTTGATGTAAATTGTTGTGATGACAGTCCTCGAATCATAATCCATTCAAATGAGGATAATTTAAGAACATGTATTGGTACTAGCAATACTTTCTCATTGTCCCATGTCTTAAAAAGTGTATTAGTCAACTTTTCCATGAAAATAAGAAACTCAACACTTCAATTCAAGCTAAGGAAAGACACAGGAAACATGAATCTACGAGTACTAAAAATAAATCTCAGTCTAGAGATATACATATTATTATCAGGTCATCGATGGTCAAAGTAGTTATATCCTCTGAAGAAGATGGTTCCGATCATGACTTTGTTTTTTTCTATGATTGATATTTTTCAGTTTTCAAGGTATGTGTCTATTTTATTTATTTTACTATATTTAAAAAAGGGGGAAAATACAAAATCCATGATCTTGTACCAACCCTATCTTGTTGTCCAAATAAATGTCTAATTTAAGTTTTGTTGGTTGTAACAAGTCCATATTCACTAGATGATGATCTTAGATTTCATAATGGATGATAACTAAGGTATAAGGGAGAGAAGTCATAAAGAAGAAATCTAGGTCATAAAGGAGAGAATTCATGCCCTAAATGATTACATTGTGCATTTTCTTATTACATTCATATGCATGTTTGTTTGAGAATATTCTTCTCACACTTTTAATTTAATTATTAACAATTATTAGGTGAATGTTAGAGATTTAACCTCCATGGAATATGCTAGAAAAGTCATAGTAGTATTCACATATCAACGGTTAAGATTTATCTCCAAGTCAATTATGCTATTTTAATTAATTGATGCCGAATTGTTTAATTATAGAAAACATCATATCAACATATATCATATTGGACATGTGGTATTGATAAGCCATCCTATTGGCCCATGTTATTGTAAGAAGAGATATTTACTTGAGTTAAGAATTTCCATGGTAATGTGGGCATATAAATTTAAAATAAATTTATAATTTAGTTAAATTTTATGATTATTTTCATCTTGGTAATGTGAGATGTATGGATTAATCCATATAGAAGTCATTTAATCTATATGGTTGCACTAGTTAAAATAGAAAAAAACTGCTAAAATTTCTTATTATGGGGGGTGTAGTCATGTTGAGTTGTTTCTTGTTATACAGTACTGATGTGAAACACAACATCAACCATAGGAAAAGAAAATGTAACCTTCTGATATTTTTGGTAGACATTAGTTTATATATAAATACACAATTGTTCTCAAAATGACAATGAATCTACTCTATAGTGGACATGCATAACATGCAAATATACTTGTATATGTCAAGTACATAATCTATATATAGTGAAATGGAATAATATTTTAAAACATATAGTGCTCTAGAATAAATTGTACTTGTTTTGAAAATAAAAGGATGCAAGATTGGAGAAAAGTTTTCTCCAAGGAATACATTCTCTAAACTAAGAATTTTCTTTCTGGTCTTCTAGGATAAACTTTTAATTGTTCAATATTGTATAAAAACTAAAACGAAATTAAAAAATTATATCTAAAATTACAACCACAAAAAAAGACCAAGACAAAGTAAGAAGGAAAAAAGAATCAAAATTCTTTCTACACTTTAAATCATACAAAGAAAAGTGTTCATGTTATTTGGGAAGACTCTATACTAAAAAAAATTAAACACACAAATCCATATCATTAACAAACGTGGTAAACACCTGAGTATTCACTGTAAAATGTATCTTCAAATATATAAACCCTTTAGTATTAATGTAGCTTCAAAATATTCAAAATTCTATTTAAAATATCAATATTAAAGAAAATAACACACTTTTAATAGAAATTTAGGTAATAGAACAATTATGTTAATTAAAGGACTAGTGTATGTTAATACATCTCACAATGGTAAAATTTTAAAAATTATGAAATAAACTGCTTTATTATTATTATTATTATTATTATTATTATTATTAGTATTGTTATTATTATTATTATAAGCAAAATTAATATCTACTTTCAGATAAGTATGGAAGAGGAGTTTTATCAAATGATATTATATCTACGTAATAGAGTTTCTTAACTCTAATAAATAGGGAATGCCTACGATAACATTGGGCCAGAGTCATGGCTCTCAATATCACATGCCGAAAAAAACCATAGCTCAATTACATATGAAACCTTCAATTGTATGATATTTGTTAATTAATAAATTTCCATTAAAATGATAAAAAGATATACACCTTGCCCATAACCTGAGTCATTTAAGTTGCATATACCACTAAAAAAAGTCTATAGAAATATTTAAAATAAATTTATAATTTAGTTATATTTTGTGATTATTTTTATCTTGGTAATGTGATATGTATAATGGGGTAAGATTTTTATGCTTATCATGGATTAATGTGTATACAAGTCATTTAATTTATATGGTTGCACTAGTTAAAAAGGAAAAATACTGCTAAAAGTTCTTATTATGTGGGGTGTAGTCTTGTTGAGTTGTTTCTTGTTATCTAGTACTGATGTGAAATACAACATCAACCATGAGTAAAGAAAATGTAACGTTTTGATATTTTTAGTCGACATCACCTTATGTATAAATACAAAGTTGTTCTCAAAATGAAAATGAATCTACTCTTTAGTGGATATGCATAGCATGCAAATATATTTGTATATGTCAAGTACATAAGCTATGGTATAGCGAAATAAAATAATCTTTTAAATCATATAGTGCTCTAGAATAAATTATAGCTTTTTTCAAAATACAAGGATGCAAGATTGGAGAAAACTTTTCTCTAAAGAATACATTCTTTAAACTAAGAATTTTCTTTCTAGTCTTCTAGGATAAACTTTTAATTGTTCAATATTGTATAAAAAAAATAAAAATAAAAATTAACATAATATGTCTAAAATTACAACCACAAAAAAAGAGAAAGAGAAAGTAAGAAGCAAAAAAAAATCAAAATTATTTATACACTTTAAACTATACAAAGCAAAGTGTGCATGTTATTTGAGAAGAATCTATACTAAAAAAATTTAAACACAGAAATCCAATAACCAAAATAAGATAACTTATCTCACTATCCTTATCATTAACAAAAGTGGTAAACACCGGAGTATTCACTATAAACTGTATTTTCAAATATTTAAAACCTTTAATATTAATGTAGCTTTAAAATATTTAAAATGTATTTAAATTATCAATATTAAAAAAAATAACAAACTTTTATTAGAAGTTTAGGTAATAGAACAATTATATTAATTAAATGACTAGTGTATGTTAATACATCTCATAATGGTAATATTTAAAAAATCATGAAATTAGCTATTTTATTATTATTATTACGATTATGATTATAAGTTAAGCATATATTTATTTCAGAAAGCACCAAAGAGGATTTTTATCAATGAATATTTATATCCACTTTATTAAGGAGTTTCTTAATCTATAAATAGGGAATGCTACGATACCATGGGCCAGAGTCATGGCTTCTCAATATCACATGGCGAAAAAACCATAACTCATTAAATATGAAACTTGCTCATATGATATTTTGTTAATTAATCAGTTTCATTAAAACAATAAAAAGAGCATAACTACCTTGCACATAAATTTGAGTCCTTGAGTTGCATATACCACTAAAAAGGCCATAGAACATTTAATGGTCTTACCATAAATCTAATAATATTTAATAATTAAATTAAATTTTAGGAATCCCTATTCTATTTTAAAAGAAACATATTTATCGATCTAATTAATTTTGACTTCATCTTAACTTTGAGTTATCAATAACATTTGAAAGAATAAATATATAATTTGATATAAAAAACTTGTTATTTTCAAATTAAAAAATGCATATAAAACTTAAGAGTAAATCTATTACCATTGAAACCTAATTAAAGACATGTAAAAAATATAGTGAAACCTAAATGAAAATATGCTATATATATTATTGAATACATAAAAATGAAAGAAATAGATAAATATAACTAGTTATCTTCGGTCACTTATAATAATTTTGAAAAAATATTAATTATTGATAGTAAAAAGCACAAAAAAACTTAAACTAACCTATATTACATAACGTATTTCATGTAAAGTATAATATTCAATAAAAAGAATTGATTTTCAATTGGAAAATAAATAAAATTTAAAAAAAATAATTTGAATATATTAATATCGAGGCTAAATGAAGACGGTCAATTATATTGAATGCATTACGAGAGAAATTGAAAAATATAACGAGCTTTCAATTACATTGAATGCGTTAACACACAAATAGAAAAACGTCTCAATACGAAATAGTTAATCATGTAATATCAATTGAATTGCTAGCAGCTAGAAGAAGTGGGCCAAAATTACAGAGAAAGGCGTAGGCCAATATTACAGAATGTACTATTTACCGAAAATTAAAATTCAAGCATAACATTCCAAATTTGCACGGACGCTTATACATGACGTGGTTCTGTAGAGAATTTCTTGAAAAGCATTTCTTGAAAATAAAACCCAAACTCTTTGTACGAAAATTTGAAGAAAAGCATCTCACGCTTTTTTGAGGTAAACCTTGCTTTAACGGATCACAGCTTTCTTGACATATGAGCGATGGCCAGGAATCTTTATGTCGTTTTGAAATAGATTATGTTCTTGTGGGTTGCATTTATATGGGAACGAATACAGATGATAAATAGAATGGAATCTGGATTCGCAACAATTGTATCAAATCCACCACTCACAAACACTCCTATATGACAACGTTAATCCCTTGTGGCGTATCTATCTGAGGGATTCGACTCTCCATCACACGTAAATGATTCTGGTATACCTGAATGAATGAGAGAGAAATTTCATTAACATAGCTCATTTCTGTAGATTGAATTAAAGTGTTTTCCTATGTGTCTAGTTGTTTTCTTGGATTTTTTAATAAGATCGTCTGCATATATCATCAATCATTCCAAAGAAATCGAAATCGAGATCGAGGCAATGTGTTTAATGATTAGGCTTCTCATGCATATATGCATATGAACCTTTGGGTTGAGTTTCATTTCTGACCCTGATTTCTTTCTTGACAGCGTCAGTTCATCATTAAAAGACAGGCTGGATGTTACACCATACTGATTCCTAAATCTTTTTAAAAGGTGCGGAAATCTCCACAAGGTTCTCGGAATGGAGATTTAAGAAGACTGTGATGATGGGCGATGTTGATCTTACTAATGGCTTTCAAAATATAACGAAATCTCCACAATTTTATGTTCGAGAGAAGGAAATTGAAAAATACTTTGCCTCCTCCACAACAATATTATGTGCAGATGGCTATGCAACTAGTAATCAACAAAACCCAATTGACTCGACGGAGTCGTAACTTCCATTCGCAATCCCTCCTGTCATAGGTGATGACCATCTTAGAAGATGCCAACCATGGCCACTGGGAGCGTTTTTCTGGACAATAAATTCCTCAGAGCCTG
>APFE030403518.1:5417-22980 GCA_000404065.3 Pinus taeda
AAGGCCAAAAGGCATGACCAAAAATTCATAATGACCCTCATGAGTTCTAAATGTTGTTTTTGGAATGTCTTCAGTCTTCATTCTGATTTGATGATATCCTGAACGAAGATCCAACTTGGTGAAGTAAATTGGTCCATGCAATTCATCCAATAATTTATCAATGACATGAATGGGAAATTTATCTTTAATAGTGAGCTTGTTGAGCTCCCTATAATCCGGACACATGCACCATGATCCATCCTTCTTGTGCACCAATACTACTGGAGCAGAGAAAGAACATTGAATAGGTTGAATTATACCAGCCTCTAACATTTCTACAACCATACATTCAATTTCACTCTTTTGGGCATAAGAATATCTGTACGGCCTGATGTTTGAAGGAACACTTCCTGGAATCAAATGAATAGTATGATCTTGATCATGAATAGGTGGGAGACCTTTGGGAGTCTCAAATACGTTGGAATTATTTTCCAAGACGTTTTGAAGATCTGGATAAATAGGTGATTTCGATGTGGAAACATCTAGCAAACATAATTGTGCAATTACACCTCGTTGTTCCTTTTTTAGAAGCTTTGTCATACCGTTAGAGCTAATTATCTTTCCTAGTTTCCCTACAATACCCCTTAATTCAACTTCCTTTCCATCCGCAAAACATTTCATGAAAAGTTCTTGAAAATTAAAAGCTATTTTAGCCAAGGATTGTAGCCATTGGAATCCTAGTACAACATCAGCACCTCCCATTGGAATGGAAAGCATTGGGCTATTCAATACATATTCTCCCATGGATAGCTTGATAGTATGGCACTTTCCAGAGAAATTTATGGTTCCTCCACTTGCAACCATCACTTGACACTCTAGTGCTGGATATAAGAAGAAATTCAATTCCTTTGCTATCTTACAATGAATAAAATTATGGGTACTTCCCGAATCAATCAACACTATTACCTTTTCCTTCTTGATATGTCCTTCTATATTGATAGTTTGAGGAGTGGTAATTCCAGAAAATGCATTACAAGATATGGTTGGATTCATTTCTTCTTTCTCTAGGGTTTGTACCTAGTGTATATCATCTTCTTTTCGTGTTTCTTGTACCTTTTCTTCCTCCTCTTCACAATATATGTAAAATAATTTCTTCTCATCACACTTATGACCTTTAGTGTATTTTCTATCACAACTATAACAAAGCCCTTTTTCTTTTTTTTCTTCCAATTGTTTGGGTTTCAACCTTGTAGGTTGTGGATGGTTGGGGGAAACAACACTTCCATCCTTATAGTTGTGAGTGGTAGGCTTCCTTGTTGCCATAATTTTTCTTTCCATTTTTCTTGCCAACCTGAATGCCTTCTCCAATGAGTCAGGTCCCCAAAGGCGAACCTCATGTTGGATTTTATCCTTTAAAGTACCTATGAACATATCAATACTATGCTCCTCTAGAATATTTTTTACCCTTATATTCAATTTTTGGAAGTCCTCAATGTGCTCCCTCATTGAACCCTTTTGTTTGATGTTTATCAATTGGCTAAAAAAAGTTTTGTTTTTCGTATCCTCATAATGTGCTGTCATTTCTTCCGTAAAAATTGCCCAAGTCACAATTTGTTTATGAGAGAAAAGCCATTGATACCATATAAACTGGTTTGGTTCCAATTATAAAGTTGCAAGGTGTACCTTTTATGTGTTTTTCACATTATGGAGATCGAAAAATTGCTCCATCTGTAGTATCCATGTTACGGGATCTTTTCCATCAAACTTCCTCATATCGATCTTTGGAACATGGTGGGTATTTGTTCCAATGTTAGAGTCTATGAAATCATGGTTAACATTTATTTTTTTCTCATCATGAGTTTCGTCTACAACATTTTCGTCATTAAGAAGCCTTTCTTGTGGCAACCTTGTCAAACCTTCCTTCAATCCTTCAATGTCTTTCTTCAAATCTTCCATGTTGTCATTCTTCAAATCATGATTAACATTCCTTTTGTTCTCATAATGAGTTTCCTCTCCTACCTTTTTTGCATTAGGAAGCCTTTCTAGTAACAATGTTTTCATACCATCCATCTTAACTTCCATGGCATCCATCTTAGCTTCCATGCCGTCCATCTTAGCTTCCATGTCATTCATCTTAGCTTCCATGTTATCCATCTTAGTTTCCACAGCATTCATCTTAGCTTCCACGCCATTCATCTTAGCCTCCACGCCATTCATCTTAGCTTCCACGCCATTTATCTTAGATTCCACACCATTTATCTTAGCTTTTGTTAGCTTTTGTGAGAGTGACATTTGTTGCACTTGGTCTCGTAATTTTGATATATCATGTAGCATTTCTTCCTCTTCTTCATGAGTCATGCTAGAACTTTCAGGTTGTTTACTAGGTGTTTCCATTTTCTTTCTTCGGGGCATCAATTACCGATAATAATGCTTCACTATTCCCTTTGAATTCCTTCAAACTAATTTTTCAAACCAAGCTTATGTAATATTTAAAAAAAATACACACCTTTTTTTCACTTTGTAGGCACTCGATATTGAAGCTGATGTATCTCTGTCATTTTGAATCTTCTAGTTCTGAAATTATGACCTGCAGTAGCTCTCTGTGTCCTCTTTTCAATGCCACCGGTCTGATTGAATTTAGATTCTCTAAGAAAGAGTTATGCACAATCTCCCAAGATGACCTGATTATATACCTTTTTAGAAGAGTGAACTTGTATTAAGTGCCACGTGTCACTATTTTGACCTTCGGGTCTAAAAAATATACACAGGAAACCATAGTCTGTCCTCTTTTTGTAACTTCTTACGAAATTTCAATCTAATTCTCAAAACAAAAGTTATGATGATTTTCCCAAGGTCACCTGTTTGGAATGTAATTCAGGATTCTGCAAAAAGACCAACTTCCTCAGATCATATCTCCGCAAATATAACGCGAAAAGCTCTGAAATTCAGACCCGCGGTTCAACGCAATTTTTTCTCAAATGGGCTTTTGTTTTGGCTTCTAAAATGTAGCAGAAAAAAGTTATAACGAAAATTCCACGATGACCTATTTGGGGCAGCGAAACCCTAGAATCCAAAGCTCTGATACCAAATGTTATGAAACCAGCTCACAAATATAGAAAAGAAAGATAAACGCCTTAGAATTCAGCCTCTTCGAGGGGGAAACCTCCTTTACATTACACAAATGAATAATTCTTGGATGATTCAAATGACAAAACCTCCTTTCTATATATAGGAGTCTAAGGGATCACAATATAACTAAGCCAACCTAACGATAATAATATAAAGGCACAGAAATAACAATAGAGGGATTATGTGGGGCACAGTAATAACAATATGGGGACAATAGAGGCACAAAAATATTAATAAGGGATACAACTACAATAGTAATGGGGGAATCACTAGTATTATAGGGACCCAACAACCATGGAGGGCTATTTGTATTGATATCTTCTTCTTCTTCATGTCTAAC
The DNA here is from genome assembly GCA_000404065.3 of Pinus taeda. NCBI lineage: Eukaryota > Viridiplantae > Streptophyta > Pinopsida > Pinales > Pinaceae > Pinus > Pinus taeda. The sequence goes on from APFE030403518.1 coordinate 8,866, forward strand.
ATGCACTCTCTCAAGACATCACACATATCAAGCAGATTTACCATGTCCTCCATATGTTAGTTCAAACATTTTCCATCATTATTACTGTGTATCTCATGTGTGGGTACAAGTCCTTCAAATTGAAGTAGATAAATAACACCACATCCAACGCTTGTCTAAGCCAACCTGTAGAAATATTGTAGGACTCAAGCTATCATTTTTGTTCCATCAATGTCTCAACCTTAGCTCTGAGTTGGTTCTAAAAATTAGCTAGGATCGACCGTGCGATGGAATCCGGCAATCTCTTTGACCTATTATGCTTTCCATGACTATGAATAGCAGCAGGAAAGCATGTATGGGTATGTAGGTTCTTGCCTCTCAAAACATGTATGGGTATGTATTAATACAACTAAATTTCACACATCCGCCAGATCACAAATATGAGGATGGCTGCTAGCAAAGCATCATCGACAAAAACAATAACGGAAGGGAAATGTGATAATAGTAATATAATTTAAGTGAGCCATGCATGTTTCTTGTCTAGGGAGAGTGTTTTTTCCCTCCCACTAACAAACTCAACTAACTCGAGGGGAGATGGTCATTTTATATATGGAGTCAAAAATTCAGTTCTTGCTTTGACAGAGAAAAAGAATCAAATAATATTAGAGTTAAATGCCAACATCACTACATGTCTCTTTACATGCACATGGAGGACCACATAGATAGCCATCAAAGCAGGTCCAGAGAAGGAATAACGAAGAGGAAATGTGATAATACAAATATAATTTGAGCCAGCGTGTGCACTGGAGATTTATTTCATTATAAGAACCATATTATTTAATATGTAATCAAGTTTGGTTAATTCTATTAATGAGAGAGACCTAGCACTCCTCAACACTCTTGTCACACCTTGATATGATTTGGCACACACTAACATTCCTTGGCACCTTACATGTCTTCGAACATTTTTGTACCTAGAACATCTTGCCATGACTAGGATGCCCAAGCAAATGTTTCCACTCCCTAACACAACATATCACTCCCTTAGCATGTTTTGGCATGCCTTGTAGTCCCTAGCATGCCCTATAACACCTTCACATGCATTGACATACATTAGCACTTAGCACACATTGGCACTTGGCATGTACTGGAACCTATTATTAGTGTGACTAGCATGCCCCTATTGAAAAAGGTAAAGTCATGACTTATTTACCCTCTTATGTGTTCATTTCCTTTCATTTTAGCTTAATTCTCCATTTCGTTGCCTTGACACTCCTTGACACATGTTGGAACACCCTAGCACCATGCACATCCTAGCATGCCTTAATAGCAGGCATGTCTTGGCATGCCTTGGAATTATTTGACACATGTTAGCACACCTTGGAACTCCCTATAACACTCTGGCACTTCTTGACATGCCCTGGTATTCCCTAGCATGCCTTACCACTACCTAGCATAGCTTGTCACTCACTTCTTAGAATTCCTAACACTCGCTGACACACCCTCATATTCATTCATTTCCATGCATTTTGACCTAGTGCTCCCTTGTGTTTCCCTATTACTCCCTTACACTCCTTGGTATGCATTGGCACTCTTTGGAACACCTTAGCACTCTTTGACACGCCCTACCACTCTATAGCATGTGCAATACTCCTTGACATACATTGGCACTTGGCAAGTCTTAGCATGCCTAACATGCATTGAGATGCCTTGGTATTCTTTGAAATGTGTTGGCATGGTTTGGCGTAAATTGGAATTTTTGGATGGTGAACTAAAATAAGATGTGTATCTTTTTCAACTTTGTGAAAATATAAACAAAAAATATCTTGTATGCAAGTTACAGAGGCTCCCTAGTCATAGTGTATGAAAATTGACACTTTCTTCTTGTAATAAGGTTCCATTAAAATTAAGAGTGATTCAATTCTTTAGATAAAAAAAGATGAAATTGGAAATGTTGTTTTGATGGCATTGGATATTGATGATTTAAAATTATAACAAGGAACACTATAAAATTGATTAATGGGATCCAAAGTTGGTTATTACAAGAATTTTGAATGAAAGACCTTGAAGAGATGCATCGAGGTTTGCGAGGAAGATGATAAGACTTTGATCACTAAAATTTATTTCTGTATTAAAGAGAGGTGATAGAAATATTGTAAAATGAATAAATGATAAACTATTAAAATATTGATAGTTATAAAATCAAAGGTTATTATAAGTTTAATTATAATCAATATACTTATTTTTATTATATATGTATATAATTTCATGTTATCATTTCCTTTTTCCATCGTATTAAAATTGTGTATATAATACTCCTGTTGACGCTCATGTTGTGATTGCCTTGGTTGAGTGTGAGGATGATGTAGTTGATGTTGTTGAGATGAATGATGTTGCTTCCATTGTTGCTTATGATATGTTCCTGCTCATATTATATTGATGTTTCTGATGTTTATATTATGTTGTTGTTGTTGGTTGAGAATGGTGTTCATGAAGAGTTTGATGTTGCTAACAGAGAGAGCTATTGCTATTTATTGATGTCATGTTGCCATGAGGAGGGCAATTGTCTGTTGATGCATTATGATCTTATCTTGCCAACGTATATGATGTGCTGCTATGTTTTCTAGTCATGGTCTACTTCTACCCACACTATCTGTCTAATTATGGTTGTTGCTAATTGTTGAGACACAACTAGTGTCCAGTGGGAGTAGAACTTATTCATCTATTCTTTCTTAGATGAGCTCAACCGTTTGCCATTGATTTCAAAGGGGGAGTGAATGAGGTTCCTTTAGTTGACCCAGTTGGGTTTGACATCAATGTCAAAGGGGGAGATTGTTGGCATTGATGTTGTGATGTGTTGTTTGGTTGGCATTGATGTCAACCCAATAACATGGTGTTGGAAGATTCATTAGTTTTGGTTGGAATTGATTTCAACCTGGTTTTATGTGATTATGCACATGCTAGTGAGAGGGTATTTGGATTGTGCATTGGATGCAAACCTTAGCTTGATGGTTGCAGATGTTGGTGTAGTTGTGGTGAAGTTTGATGGCTTGAGTGTTAGTGCAGCTGATGGATGACATGTAAGTCAACCTAGTTTTGACTTGTAATGATGATGGAGTTGGATCAACGAATTGTTGGAATTTTGGAGAGGTGTCATAGACTTCCAAAGTTCCTACATATGTCGGTCAAGCTCTGGAAGAATTTGAGGCAAGTTTTGAGTTGAGAAAGCATAATTCTGAGTCTCTTTAGCCCTAGCCACATGCATGATGGATCAATGGAGATATTTTAGGCTCCAGTCGCTTGCAGGATAGCCTCAAGGGAGTAGTTATAGCTCTAGTCACTCAGAGTACAATGTTATGGGAGAGACTAGGGATTTTCACTATAATTCCTCCTCACTTCTCATGCTCATCGGGTGTTTAATTTTTTTTCCGACATGTCTTGTTCATGACTCTTCATGTAAAGGTCGGAAAAATGTAATTTTGCTTCTAACTTATGGCTAAAAGAGAATATTCATTAGAAAATGAAGTTATTGGCTTGATTGAGTCAAGAAGGAATGAGCTAAAGCACTTTAATGTATGAATAGAGCTCCACTACAGGATTGGAATTAATTGATTTAATCATTTTTAGAAACTAGAAATATGTGGAGAAAGGTTGCTCATTTGGTTGGTTCTCTTGAGTGAGAAATGTGTTATAGTGTTTTGGAGAGCCATTGGTGAGGAGTGTGATTTGGTTGAAGAAATATGTGCATGGAAGTATGGTTGTAGAAAAGACAAAAGTATGCAGAGTTGAAGACTATGTTTATGTGATAGAGCTACGATGGTTTTGCTAATGCATTTGTGATTATAGGGGTATAATTATTGTTTGAGTTTATATGATTTTGATAGATTGGTTGCAGTAGTGTCACATGTTTTTCATATGGTTATTATGTATTGCATTGTTAAGTTTTTGCATCTAGTTTGTTTGCAAAAAAGGTATTGAGGCTATGTGAATTGAGAATGGTGTATGAATGTGAGAGAGGAATATAGTTTGAGATTGATTTAATGATTGATATTTTAAGTTATGATGATATTTTTGTTGCGATGTTCATGTTGAGAAGCTATAGTGTTCCAATTTGAAAATGTATGAAATGTGATCCGCATAGAGAATTGGGGGAGGAGCTTCAACAATACAAGGATTGAAAACAAATTTCTTTGTAAGTCCAATGGAGGTTGGGCAAGGCTTGTAAATTAGATAGAGTCTATAGATTCACGAGTCCAATGGTGGTTGGGCAAGGCTCGTTGATCAGATATAGTTTGGAGTCATGAGTCCAATGGTTGTTGGGCAAGGCTTGTTGATTAGATAAGAGTCTGTGGAGTCATGAGATGGATATCATAGTTCCTTTCATATATTTGCCATATTGTACTCTCTATGTAATGATTTGATTGACATATAATAATATATATTGAGAAGCACAACAACATCAAGGGTAATTTTTGCCTCGACAAGGGGTTTTCCTCTCGAGATCTTGTGTCCCTATGTGATGTGATGATTATGTTTCATTATGCATATTTATTTCTTATGATTATGGCTCTTATGTGTTGATCCAGTTGAATTTGTATGTTCCATATCTAATGCTTACATGTTAAGAAATGAATGGATTAATATATTGAGGAAATAATGGTAAAATTATGTAATTGTTATCACTATTGATTCACCCCGTCCCCCCTCCCCCACTCAGTAGTGATCTTGGTTCCAACATTCTCTTAACCCCCCTGCTTGAAATTCTCTTCAAACAACTCCAAATCAAGAAGATCCAAGGTGCTTTAATCTAACAACTATTCATTGATTTTTGAATTTTTTTGGTTTGTGAATGTACATTTTGTATGAAATTTATAAAATTTGATTATTATTTTTTATTAACATATTAATATTTTTTGGGGTGGCATGTGAAGGAGGGATGATTTCAAACCAGGGAATATTTTAAGGATGGAAATTTATCTTAAAGTTAATAAACCTTAGTGGATCTCACTAGTCTATGACATGCAATATTTAAAATGTTTGACGATATTTCTCTAAAAAAATTCAAATTTCTAATAATTGCATATAGTATCGAATATAAAATTATGGCAATTTGTAGGATATAATAATTTTATACTATAACTTTTGTGTGAATCTTTTCTAGAAAAAATGGAAATTAATGAATCATTTTCTGGAAACCATGGAAAATTAGCCCACCTATGAATATTAACCCCTAAAATTTTCCCTATTTCAAACCATGAAGGAATGTTAACATTGAGTGTGGTAAGGGATTCTAACATTGTCATTAGACATTTGATTTTGAATATGACTCGAAGTGGTATTCTTTTTTATCAAGAAACCAATAAACCAAGCCATGTTTATAAAAGTGGGGAGCATTATTCTTAATGTAAAGCTTGGAACCCAATTTGTCTCCTAATAATTTGAAGTAAATCCATTGCATTGTGATGGAAGTAATTAAATGCATTGCATGATGATGAAAGTAACATGAAGAGGCCTCTCATTTCTATCTACATGGGTAAATTCTCATCCTCATATGATTATGAATATTTGGGTGGAATTCTTCCTTAGCATTGTGGGATATAATGGATATCAATTTCGGCATTCACATCTAGAAGTTTCAACATGCGTGTCCATTTTTTGTGTTTAGAAGTTTGAAATATTTGATAATATGGTTACTGTGCATGGTCTTATTTTTCTTTTGGAATTGTAGTGAGTTGTCATCCTTGCTCTCTACTACAACATACAAGACCTTTGAGTTTGATAGTGCAACATTTTTGTGACTAGGAAATGTCAAAGGCTCCTTGTATCTTTTATAAGAGATCCTAATCCTTCCTTTAATAAAATTAGTCTTCCTTAATGCATCCCTCTACCTTTTTGGGGCATTTGTGTCCTAGGTCTCAGTTTCAACCACAATTATGAAGAAATGTTATGGGCCAATGAGGATTTTCCTTCCTAAATCTTTTAGTGTTCTAATTATATGTGATGCTCTTGCAGACTCATTAATTCACTCTTGGGTTCTTTTGAGTTCTTGTACTCAACTTGCTTATTATTTCTCTATGTCCCTTTTGCATGGATTACTAAAGGATTAGCTAGTATTTCTTACTCAGTATTTCTATTATGTTTGAGGGATAGGAATAGAAATGCAAGGGTTAAATTATACAAGTTGTTTTTGAAATTTCATGCTACAATTGTTCTTGCACTATCCTAGATTAGATTAATTATAGGGAGGTATAAGAGACTTAGTAGGTGTTGAGAGACCATGAGGAGGCTATCAAGCCAATAAAAGCTCATTTTTTTCAAATAGCGATATCAATAGGTAACTTCTCAAATTGCCATAATCATCAACACCTTAGTTCAACTAAAACATTAGGCTTATGTGTTTGAAAGTTGAAAGTAGCATGTTACACAAAATAGTCATTAATGTGTTAAAAGAAGAACATTCTAGAGCATCTAACTTAGTGTAATCCATCAATTTAAAGTGTAGAAATTTCATGGGAGAAGGCATAATCCACCAACTTTAAAAGAAAGCTCAAGTAGTAGCTCAATTCGTCAAAATGAATTGAAATTCATCCATAGTTTTTAAAATAATTAAATATGTCAACATTTAGTGTAGAATTAACATCACCCAGATATACTTAAAGATATTATTTTTAACTTTACATACTTATAGATTAATTCTTTCATTCTTTTCTTTTTAAATTAACTATATACAATTTTATTACAAAATTAAATATAACTTTTGATTAATATACATATTTCTAATTTCCTACTATTAATAAAAATTAGAGAGGCAACCAACCTTTCATTAAAAATATTATCTTTTTCATCCTCTTGCACAGTGAAACCAACCATGAAACCAACTAATGAAATAGAAAAATAAAGACATGTAACGAACTTCACTTTGAAAATAGACTTTTATATGTTAGATAAGAAGAATAAGCAATAATGATACATGAATAAATTTGATTAAGATATTTAATTAAAAATAATAAATATAAAAAATGTTTGTGACATTATAAAATAAAAATTTGTTTTAATTTTATAGAATTTGAAAATGAGAAAATAATAAATAATTTATAAAATAACAAAAATCTATAAATAAATTAAATATTAAAAATTTGTAAATAATAAACAAAATTATTTTATTCTCCATTAACACAAGAAAAACAAACAATAACGAAAAAACCATTTCAAACTCATATTTACTTTATATTAAATAAAATTATTTACGATCCATCTTAATTTGGATTTTATTTTATTTAAATTTAATAAAATTATTTACAATGCTTCCCTTCTTTGCTCTTGGGAACCCTTGATCAAGAGTTATATCAATCCCTCTGCTTCATCTTCCATGTTCCCTGTGCATGACCACACAAATTTTTTTCCACTTTCTGTATTTTTTTTTCCTTCTTCATCTATCAAAATCATCCATGGATTTTCAATATTCCAAAACTGAAATATTTTTTTCATTGCACTTATTTGCTCCGTGTCATGGTTGTGCATTTCAGGCATCTCTTCCTCCAAAAGGGAAATGCGCCGCCAAAATCTGAAAGCATCATGCTGCGATGGATTTAACAAAAGCATGTCCTCCATCTCAGCCTGTGCCAATGTGGACATGCCCTCCATCTTAGCATGTGCCCTCCATCTGTCACTTGGCTCTCTTCCTCATCTTTCAAGGTAAAACTGGGAATATAGATGATGTGGATGTTGTCCTTTACACTTATAAACACATTCCATGTTAAAGCTGTAAAATCTTCATGGTATTCTCAGACTCACTCCCGCCATACTTTTTGATGAAGCATCATTTCTTTCACCTTTTCAACGTCAATAACAAAAGTGGAGATTGAACGAATTGGTTAGAAAACCATTTATACATCATTTTCCCTTTTAACTGTGTCAAAAACCAAGACACTGTAATGTAACATATATCAGAGATGCATATTACCCTTTAAAATAATAATAAACTAGCATACCAGGTCATTTTTTCTAACCAAGGATTCCAGGACTAGTAACTCAACCCACAACTTCTATCGGGCTCCAAAGCATTTGTCCAACCAGGTCTTCCAGGACTAGTAAGTCAACCCACCAAGGGCTCCAGAGATTTTTTCCAACCAAGGCTTCCACGACTAGTAACTCAACCCAATTTGTTACAGGGCTTCTAAATCGTTTGTCCAATCAAGGCTCCACGAATTAATAACTCAACCCACAACCATAAGGAACATGAACTAGAAAACAAAAGGAAAATCCACAACACCATGGATATACAAGAAATGGCAAGGCTAGGAAAAACCATTGTTAATCCAATCCTCCATGCCAATGACAGACCATAACCAAACAACCACATGCATATTTCACGCATGCAAAAAATAGCAATGAAATCATACATACAACTCGGTACCTGCAAGAAAAACCTGTTGTAGTTGTTGATCTCACTTTCCTCTTGCACTTTCCTACTCTTCCTTTTCCCTCTTGGTCCAAGTTCAAAGCATGCCACTCCTCCAAGAGTGCTCCAAGAAAAATTTAAGTTTCCAAGAGTATGAGAGAGAGAGAATAGAATGAGAGTTCCAAAAATTAAACTGTAAAAAGCTACAAATTGATCCTCATAAGACTTTTTATCAATGAGGCCTCTAGTTTTCTTCATTTTCCATTATTTTCTGTCAACTTCCTCCTCACATGCAACCTATGACCTTTCACCTTCCTTTTCTCCTATTTTCCATTATTTTCATAAATAAAATGCTAATAAATTCCTCATGCACTTCCAAATCCTTTGCCAATTTTCATATCCATTAATTAATCACAAGTGATCCCCATCACTATGTTTTTTTCCCAACATTCAACATGGAATACATGTCCCATGACCTTGGTTGTTATTTTTCCTTTATTAACTTTATTACATGGATTTTTGACTAGGGTTGTTATAGAACCCTCCCCCTTGGGGGAACACCATCTCAGTGTTCAATGACACCTACATCTAGCAAGGTCGTTGAAAAGGAAAACATATTACCCGTGGAGCTTTATAACTTTTCTCGTTGCAACATTTACAATAAACAACCTGTTGAAAGCAAACCAACATAACCAACATGACAACCATACTTCTTATTGGAGCTTTATAACATAGCTTGCGATGGTATTTACATTCATATACATATACCAAAAAAATATACCAAAGACATCCACTCAACCAATGAATAGAGAAGGATACATATCCCACATATAATCAATCATCTCCCATGTAGCTTCATCGAGCCCAAAGTGCATCCATTGCACTTTTACTTGCTCGATTGCTCGATTCCGAAGCATAAGAATATTTCGTTGTAAAATGCACTGAGGTTCCGGTTGGTATTTTCCTTCTGCCTCCACCTACAATACAAACCAATCAATCACGTGATAAACATATATAACATAATCATTAAGCAATTCCAAATGGAAAACATCACAGAATTTCATTGTCAGAGGTAGTGCAAAGTGATAGGCTACTTGTCCAATCCTCTCAAGAATCTTGAAAGGCCCACAAAACTGAGGTGCTAGCTTGGCACATGATCCAATCCTCAAGGAGCTCTTCTTGGGATTGATGTGCAAGTACACCTGTTCCCTAACTTGAAACTCTTTAAACATCATGTGCTAATCTACATAGCTCTTTTGTCTATCATGTGTTTCTTTTAAATTCTTCTTGATAACCTACATTTCATGTTCCATCTCTTCCAACATGCCTGGTCCTATCAATACCCTATTCATTAGATCACAGCAACTGATGGGAGTGTTATAACTCCGCCCATAAAGTGCCTCAAACAGACTCATCCTCAATGACTCCTAATATCCATTGTTGTAATCGAAATCAACCAATGGAAGATACTCTTCCCACTTCCGTTGTTGATGCATAACTCTTTCCAAAACCTAGAAGTGAACTTGGAATCCTTGTCTAACACAATCTTCTTTGAAACACCATGCAATCTCACCACATCTCTGATGAATACCTATGCTACATCATTAACGGAATAAGTAGACTTCCCTGGAATGAAGTGTGCTACCTTTGTCAACCTGTCCACCACAACCATGGTGGAATCATGTTGTCTATATTTCCTTGGAAATCTTGTAATTAAATCCAAGGAAAAGACCTCCCATTTCCACTCTCAAATCTGAATTGGTTGTAGTAATCCACCTGGATGTTTACACTATACTTTTACCTATTGACAATCCAAGCATTTAGCCACAAAATTTTCCACTTCATTCTTCAAATTCAGCCAATAGTAGGTTTTATTCACCGTTGTTAATGTCTTTTGATATCTCTTGTGACCTGAATACGGCTTAGCATGAAATTCCCTCAAGATAATCCTCTTGTGCTCACTATCATCCGGCATGTATATATTGTCCCTAAATCTGACCAAACCATCTGTGGTGAGACAATAGTCCACATCATGGTCACATGTACCCAATTGTAACCTATGCATAAGATCCTTATACTTGTCATTCTGTTGTTCTACCTACAAGATCTAAGCTTGTAAATTTGTCCCACAAAATCTCATAGATGCTATGTGATCTACCTGTATTCTCCTACTAAGATCATCTGCAACTCTATTCTCTTTACCTTTAATGTATCTAATCTCAAATTCAAACTCACTAGTCGTGGCCATCCATCTAGCTTGTCTGGCATTCAAGTATGGTTGGGAAATAGATACCTCAATCCATTGTGATCACTCATAATTACAAAACTCATACCAAGAAGATAGTGCCTCGACATATTCAAAGCATGGATGCTCGCTGCCAACTCAAGATCATGTGTCACATAATTATGCTCATGCTCATTCAATTTCCTTTATTCATAAAACACCACTTTTCCTTCCTGCATCATAACTCCACCAAGTCCTCTCTTGAAAGAATTTGTACACACCATAAACTCTTTATCTGGGTCTACAATATTTAAAACTAAATCGTTAGTCAACAACTGCTTCAGCTGCTCAAAACTAGCGATGCATTCCTCTGTCCATTCAAATTACTTACCTTTCCTCTGCAGTGATGTAATGGGATATGCAATCCAATAGAAGTTCCTGATGAACCTCCTATAATAACCTCCATGAATGATCTTACCTCATCCACATTTCTAGGAGTTACCCATTCAATGATAGGTCTTAGCTTTTCTATTTCCACTGTAATGCCTTCCTTGGAGACCACATGCCCCAAGTAATGTACTTTTTTATTGAAGAAAAAAAATTTACTGAGCTTAACATACAACTAATGCTCTCTTAGCAATATCAATACTTCTGCTAAGTGTTCTTCATTCTCTTCCTCATTCTTAGAATATATCAATATATCATCAATAAACACAATAAAAAAATTGTCCATATAAGGACGCAATACACTATTCATCAAGAGCATAAAAGTAGTTGGAAAATTAGTCAAACTAAATGGAACTAAAACAAACTCATAATGCCCATACTTGGTCTGGAAAATAGTCTTGTATATGTCTTATTCTTTGATTCGTACCTGATGATATCTAGATCTCAGATCAATCTTCGAGAACATTGTTGCTCCCTTCAACTAATCAAACAATTCATTAATCCTCGACAATAGATACCTGTTCTTGTTGGTTACCTTGTTCAACTACTTGTAATTGATGCACAACCTAAGAGTACCATCCTTCTTCTTCACAAACAATATCGGTGTGCCCCAAGGTGATACACTTGGCCTAATGTATCACTTGTCAAGCATTTCCTTCAAATGAAACTTCAGTTCTACCAACTCCGATGTACTCATCTTGTAAGGTGCATTTGATGTTGGTGTTGCCCCTGGTACCAACTCAATGGAAAGTTCCACTTCCCTTTGAGGCGGCAACCCTGAAATCTTTGCCAGAAACACATCCTAAAACTATTGTAAAACTAGGTACCCGCTCAATACCTCTGCATCCTTAACATCCTTACCTTTATCACGAGAGATATGCACTATGAATAATAAATACCCTTTCTTATGACTATGCTTCGCCTACATAGCTGTCACCATTCTAACTGATGCATCCTTCTTCTTACTTTACAAATTTATTTTTCCCCATTATCATCCAAGCATTCAATGTCCTTGTCATTATCGAGAAAACTAGTGTCCATTCAGAGCTGCTAGTCCCACTAAGACGGGTAGCTATCTTAGAAACAAACAAACTAAAGTCACTTGTGTTTTCCTTTATGAGAAATATATGAGAGAGAAGCAAAGAGTACCAACCTCAGTCTTTCACTTGGCTCCTTGCTTGTTCCTCTCCCCTTTGACAGATCTTTGCCACTCTCCCCTCACTTGTCCCGCTTCAAAGAACACCTATAGAGTCAAAGAAACATAATACCATCAAAGCATAGAGATCTATGACCATAAACAATATAGGATCAGATATATATTAACCATATAAATTCATATATCAATACAAGATTCAAAGATATACAAGAATATGGAGGAAAACTCAAATAGATTTATTGATAGAAGTAGTAGAAGAGAGGATTACAACCCATTGATCTGACCCAGTTCCATCCTCCCAGCATGAAAGCCCTCTTGACCTCAGGAAAAGCTAAATCACCCAACACTATGATGTTCCACAGAGAAACCAACAACACTTCCTTACAAGATACAAAATTCCAGCCTCTGGATCTCTAGGAAGAGGGATCCATATATAGATGTTTGTTGGTGGGTGAGTTAGCTTCTGGGTTTTTGATTAGTGTCATTTCTCTGATAGTTCTTAGTTCCACTTGGAGATTTCATGATCTCTTACTCATCCCTGGGCGAATTCAGAGAGGCAAGTGTAAAATGAGCAGTTTCTAGAAGATTCTCTGGGTTTCCACCTAGCCAACTGCCTCTGCCATTTGTCTACTCTCTCTCATCGCGCCCTACAGAAGGGATTTTTAGTATGCATCACACTTTCTGCATGTAGTACATGTGATGCATCGCACCCTTAGCACTGAGCAGTCTGTATGGTCCCGTTTTGACCAGTTCTGAGTAGTTTTTCAGGGAGAACTTCTGGAAGATGATGTAATCAGCTGACCTTGTTCCTTTAGGGTATGAAACAAAAATTTTAGGGCTTAGAAGCCCTTGGTTTATGGACATATGAGATTTGGGTTGCAATGCCCAAATATGTCTATAACAGTTTCCCCCTAAAGCATGAGGTCGTAAATTTTCTAATGTCGGGTGAAATACTTTATCATGAGGATCTGAGGTTTTTCGAACTGGAAGGTGACCTGTAATAAGATACAATACAACACACTATCTTCATAATATTTTCATGATCTAGCTGAGGCAGGCATTCCCATGCTCAGCTTTATAAATTCATTTTCATGTACACTGGACAAATAACCGTCTATATGGCAGACTGATGATTCTGGTAGAGCCATCATCCCTTAGCTTGGATGATTATCTGTGCAGATATGATGTGCATTTGATGTCTTTATTTTCCTGAATATATCCCAGCCCGGATGGATGAAACTAGATATGAGGTCTTCAAACTCGTTCAATCTTCGCCTGAAGTACAAGTTGATCCATGTGAAAGGATGTTCTGACGTCGAACATGGAAAGACATCGCTTGATTACCAGCCAATGACGTAAGGCATTAACAGGTGTGAGAGGAATCACCGATAATGATGATGACCCTCAAGGTATGGCAGTACAATTCATGTGGTGCGAATACATGAGTCGATGTCGAACACCACGCAAAATCTTCCGGTCGAAGGCCATTGATGTAAACCTATCACTAGAAGTGAGAAACTTGCCATTGAGGCATGCAAGCTTCAAAGTACTGAAAGGGTTGTTCCTAAGTCAGCTTATTGGATAATGAGCTGATGTTGACAAGAAGTGACCCGTCGTAGGAGGGCCTTAATGAATCCCACATCTACGACATGAAATATAGAAAATAATTTTGTGGAGGTGAAAGCGATCTGATGATACAAGGTTCAGGGTGGCGGTCATGAAAGAATGAAGTGTGAAGGTATTACAGCGGATGAGATGTAAGCTCGGTTGGTGAATTCTCTGAGTGACTTCTCTTGAACATATCGGCGACACTGAAATGGATTGGTAGCGTTGACCCCAAAAATGGATGGTACAGAGGACCAATGGTGATATGACCGGTGAACGGAATAACCCAACCCAACTCAATCA